>JAQIXQ010000072.1:0-68406 GCA_034700485.1 Pseudosinella alba
TTGGGGACGATGTCGGAGTCCGTTGGGTCAGGTTGGGCATTTTTCTGCAATATATTGTGATTCGATGCCTTTGCAGTGAGAAAGTGGAATAGGATGGGCCGGTGAAAAAATATACAACATGTTTGTTCTTTTCTCAGGTTCCTTTACAATCCACACTGCCATTTTTTCTTATTCTCCCCCCAACGTGGAACAGAGGTAACAATAATAACAATGGAATAGACATTACATTGCATATTACATTAGGGATATATCCAATAGTAAGAATCTACAGATGTCCATATGTACAACATTTTTCCCTGATAAGGGAATGGATGGAAATGGAATGGGAGTGGACCCAGGGAATGGGATTTCATTTCCCGGAATATGGAATGCATTTTTGTATTGTGTAGAAAAGACAGAAAGCGAGAAAACAAAAAAGTGGAACAAAAGTGGGAGGACGACCGACCGACATTGAGATTCTCATAGAATGGGAGAAACCTGAGAGGAGGGAAAGGAAAGGAGGCTACATCGTACTTCCTGTCAAGATATTGTTTCGTTCTGTCCGAGATGGTGAGGGTGATGGGGATATGATAAGTGGTAGATTTTGTACTTATCTATATGTAACTGGCGTGGCTTGACCTGGCTTCGGTACAGCTACACCTCTACATGGGATGGAGAATGGGGATCCTTAGTGGAATTTGAATTGGCTGGCTACACACATTCCACACCTCAGACGAGAGGACAGGGCAGAAGTAAAAATATTCTGACAAAATATATTCCTTTGCTAGAAAAAAAAATTCACACACGAATATAATTTGCACAATGATAGTTGACAATGATAAAACTACATACTGGAAATATGGGTAGAAGCATGGCATGTTATATGGGCTTGTTTCGTTCCAGTGTGATATGATATGAATGTAACTGAAATATTGCCAGATAGAAAAAAAGAGAAAGGACAGCAGCAGGACAGGAATACAAAAGCAGAGGCATGAAGCCATATGTGCCATGTGCCAAACCAAGCCAAAGGCACAAGACATCATTTTATTGATATCAACAAGACGGAAATGAAAGAACCTGAATAAATATATTCTAGCGACGAATGTGCAGGAAAGCCGTACATTAAATATAATGCACCCGCCCACGAATTCACATTTAGTCCTTAGCATACATAAACTTGATTGGATTTAATTAAGGTAGATTTACTATTGAAAATTGGGAGTATTTTTTTTAAGAATTCGGGCTGGTACGGGGATGCCAGTGATATTTTTTTGCAACGGCATGCCATGATCTAAAGAAAGAATGGATTATAGTCCATGTGCCTAAATTCCAAAAGAAAGTAAATATTCAATTTGGACAGGTTCACACATTTCACTTTCCTTGCATTCACCTCATTTCATTGCTTGAAGTTTTGCCTGTTGTTCTCCCAACCCAACACCCAGCCAAACCATATTCCAAGGACGGGATTTATTTATTAAGAAGGGAAAATTCAATTTCCAATCCGTCAGCAGCTGCGCCATTGTAGATTGTAAAACAGGAATAGTTTTATGACAGACAGGCATCTCTCATATCCCTTTTGATTTGATTATCCTAGACCCATTTTCAAAAATATTATTTATGGATGAATGTCGATTGCATTCTTCTGGCATTTGGATATACTTAATATGGCCACCTATATACCTGACTGATAATTCAATCAGATTTCAAGAGCGATTTCATTATCCCTTCCATGCACCTGGTCATATGGCAGATACCTAGTTAGATTATTAGGATAAAGGAGTCTCATGTAAGTATGCAGCAGGTGAAATATCCTATCTTAAATATTGTCTCATGGTGAAAGAGAAGGCCCATTTTTATCATCTTCATTTCTCTCCGACATTTCTTTCCTGAGGAAGTGATTTCCTTCCCAATATTAATAAGTAACTTGTCAAATGATAATAGCGAAACTAGTAATAATAGTCAATCCAATTCACTCAAACCAATCCAATCCAATCTACAGGCCTAAAAAAATCCAAACCAAACTTTTCACAGATTTTCATTTGGCATGGCATCCCATTCCACACCATGAGAAAAAAATTACATCTTGTTTGCCTATTGGCACTCTTTCTCAGATGGAGAGAAAGTGAGAGAATTTTTTTCCTTCTCTCCGGAATCCCAAAGTTATAAATCCCTCCTTGAAACATGAGTGATGTTGGAATGAAAGGAGTGGAAAAATACATGATTTCTCCCTCCATTGGAAAAGGAAGCTGGGAAGAAGAAAAGAAAGTTTCTTTTTTACTTTCTCCACTTTCTTGTCGCCTCCATCTTTACTTTTAGCCCAAGTATATATTCCTTGGAGCGCTACCAGCACCATCATCATCAACGGAACCGAGAAAAAAGCAACTTTTTTTTACCCTGCCTACGTCGGATATCGGAAAATGGGAGAGAAATCAGGAATGAGAATGAAATGGTGGATTGGATTGGGAGAAAGTGATGAAGGTGGTGGAACATCATCATCACCAGCCATGAATGAATATAATGAATGAATAGAATGGAAGTGGAAATGGAATGCATGTCGATTTTCATTCACACTGTCTATCCCTGCCATATTCATGCATATCTAGTATATTTGGCTGAATGTGTTTGTGTGTGTACTCAATCCATTTCACAGACTCGGTGGTAATACTACCCTGGCCTGCGAAATGTGTTTTTTCTTCGACTTCTCCGTCTACACGGCTTCCCGTCCACTGTGATGGACTGGAACGGAAGTCATTAAGTTGCGGAAATTCGTGAAAGAATAAGGACCAGGCCAGCGTCTGAAAACTCTCTCTCGGACTCGGACTACATCCCAATCATGTCCACCGTTCAAGAATCTTTCCAAAGCCCAGTCCAGTCAGGTTGAACCATATTGGCTTGGATGCTGATGGGGGTGGTGATAATTGTGATATTGGATATAGTCAAGTTGTAGCCCTAATGTAAAAAATACTCACTTGGAAAATTTCATTCATTCAACCCATTTCCTTTACACGCCTTCACTCCCTCCTTTACTCTGGTCAGAATATTTTCACGGAAGAGTACAGCACTTTCGCCCATTTTATTTCAATATTGTGAAGGCTGTCAATACACAAATAATTTCTCGCCTTTCCTTTCCCCCGTTCCCACTTTCCAAATACTCCGAACTTCTGGACTTTTTTTGGCTGGAACTGGCATGGTCTGGGGGACGTAGTAAGTCCTGGAACTCTGAGACTTCAAGCGTACTTCCTGTAGTCGGCGGTGCCATGCATGCATCCCATTGCCAACCCGGTCGACGTCGTCATCCTCATATCTTCCATCGCCCACTTCATCTCCATCACCTAAAGAGAAAATATACTTATCTTTTGGGTTCTCGGCTTTTTCTGGACTGTCTCTCTGTCAGGGGGCTGGGGTGATAAATGGAAGTTTTAAGGAGTGGGTGAACTTAAATAGACATCATATCCAAATCCAATCTTTCATGGACTTATTGCTTCTTTCAAATAAATGGTGAAAACAAGCATATTCAGTGAAGTAAAATTCAGATGAGCTTTTTTAAATGAAGATTTTTTTTCTGGAAACCACTGGCACCTATTCATTTCGAAAATATATTATATGAGAAAAGAAAGTACTTACGCAACTTACACATGTTCGGTTTTAATTTGAATGAAAAAAGTTTTTCCAATTTAACTTACGATTAGAATATTTCTTCATCAAGCCTTATCAAGATATTTCATTTCCTATCACGCTACCGGGCTCAAATCAAAATAATTATTTGCTTTCCAAATTATGAATGAGATTTCTCAATAAAATATATACCCAACCCACACGTGCTCTATTCAGTCAATAATCCATCTTGTACTTCTTTCTCGTCACTTCCTTCCTATAAAATTATATTCCATTTCATTCCATCCCATCTTCCATATTCCATATTCAAAACGAAGCCAAGAAATACTTCCCAGGAAGGAAGGATAAAGGAAGGAAACAAACAATCCAATCCACTGAATTGCAAATCAGGCTAAAAATATTACTTTTTTTCTGGCATGGCATGGGGAGCAGTTCATTTCTTCCCTCTTTTTGAATGAATGAAAAATGAGACTCGGCTTCATTCTTCCGTGTCATGAGGAGGTTGATGATGATCATGATGATGAAGACATTCCTTCGAAGAGTGATCTCCTTTGCCACAGGTTCATCTCTTGTATTATGATATGATTTGCATAAAATATGTACATGTGGCCTGGCATGACTTGGCTTTCCCCATGGATGGTGGTGGCAGTGGTATGGTGGGGGTGATGGCAGGGAAAAGGATATTTGTGGTGTAAAAAATGCTTATGAATCGTCTTAATTTAAATTTTTTCTTGGAGGGAAAAATTCTTCAACATAGTCTGTGATTTCTATTTTACTTTTTTTCCTTCTGCTCATTTTCAGCTCTGAAAATATTGGATGGAATAGTTTGACGGGAAAAATCTAGGTTAGACTATGTGGATGGATAAAGCATTGCATAATCATATGATATGGATATGAACTTCCTCCCAAGCAAGCCGTTAATACAACCTAGAACTACAACCAACCATGTCATGTGGAAATGGAAAGTTTTTTTTTCAGGTGGGAACCAGAGGAAAAATCTGGGTTATCGCATAGACCATACTTGTTCGTGTTCCCTGCGTGTAAACTGGCAATTTTTTCACCTTCCTGTAAGGAGGAGGATCATACCATCTCGTTTGCATAATGTAGCTACCTAAATACCACCTTCACCTACCTACTTACATCCAAGGGAAAAGTAGGAAGTTAGTCAAACCAGGGTGAAAAAAAATTATATTCCGACATGGCCATAGCAAGATATATGTTTATGGATGTGGGCGAAAGTCATGTCATATCATATTACATATATGGGAAGGTTCTTCCTGGTTTGGTTCTCTCTGGATGATTCTAGATGGATGTTTGGGAGAAGGATTGAAGGTTTTTGAGTGAGATGATGATGATCTGATGCTAAAATATTTTGGCTTAGTCTCATCTCCCTCCTTTCCCCACATACAATATGTAATTCTATTGATGCAACTGTCGGTAACGGCGGAGTTTGTGGAGGTGGTGGTGGTGGGGTGTCCGTGTCCGTGTCAGATCTCTTGGAATTGAAACCAACCCAGTCAAGTCACAGTTTACTAGCTCCGTTCTTCTCTTCTGTTCAAGAATATATTTTTTTCTTGGAAGGATGTATGGAATGGAGGTACTTATATTAGGCATTGTACGTACTTATATTTCTATTGGTGATAGAGCACGAGTAACGGTGGAGGAACACTGAATACTACAACAGCCAGAGAAGAATAATAAGATGGGAGAGGAAGGCTCTTCTCTCCTCCTTCATCCTTATCCTTCTCCCTCTCTCTCCAAGGAGGATTCTTCAGAGCCATTTTCCAAGCCAAGCAAAAGGAAGATTTCTCCTTCGGTAAGATAAGGATAATTTCCAGTCATGTCACGAGACTGAGTAGGATTTTATCCCATCCATAACCAACCATCTTGATGGCTTGTAATGTGACTCCCCCAAAGTCCTTTTATAAAATAAAAATATGTTCTAGCACCCCACCACATCCACATCATCCACATATTCACCTCCACCATCGGCATATACATACCACCGCATGGAATAGGAATATACTTACAAGACAAGAGAAAGTAGAATATCCTCCTTTAAAAAAGGATTCGTTCGCGGAAGCTTTTACAACCCAAATATATTTCCATATAATATATCCAGCAGACTTTCAGTCTTGTACTGAGCCATATCCAATCCACTGACGCCACTTTACAATGTGGTGTGAGCACTTTTCGACTTTTCAGCTCCTTTCCACTATACATATTCCCATTCCCATCCTGCCATTAACTTCCTATATAGATTTCTTCACCGAAAGAAAGAGAAAGCTAACCCAACTCCAGCACTAGCTAAACTACTTATACCAAACTACTTTCGCCGATCATCATCATCCTATTTATATATTATATAGCCTCCCCATCTATATATGTTCTCATCATTGTCCTAATAAAATTCGGAAATATAGCGTTAACTTAACTGCCTGGATATATTAAGGGATACATAGATGGGCTGAGTGTTAGGTGTTGGAGTTGCTGGTTGGTGTTACCCAAGTGGCAATGACATACAGTTCCAGTTTCATCAGACCCGACCAGGACTTGCTCTTATTGTTCCTGAGCTGAGCAATAAAAAATATATATCCGGGGATGGCATGAAAAGGAATAAAAAAGCGATTGTCTCTGACTCCTCCATATCCTCTCACCATTAGACTCTCTCCCTTGTTATTATGATCATCATTATTATTCCCTGTTATTGTAGTTAAGACAGGGGGAAATAAAAATGGGATCTTATTTGCTCGATCACGATCACATCAACATCATCACAACAACACAAGGAAAGCGATCATTGGGATGATGATGATGAGGACACTTGCTCAAACACCCACCCACTCACCCACACGACATGACACGACAAGGAAGAGAGAAAAAAGATTCTCATTTCATGCCACATCCACATATTCACCACCATCATGCAACTTTCTCCTGTAGTGAAGAATGATAGTATTTTGAAGAAGGGAGAAAAAATGTATTTCGTTTGTTGGGAAAAAATATTGCAGATTCAGCATTCGGCACTTACACATGGATATACAGAGAAATATATCCTCTTGAAAATTTATATATCGCATGGGATATATGATATGGATGGCATGTCTTGGCTTGGCATGGCATGCTCCAAACCGATATAAAAATGGAGAGGATGTTGATAAATGATAATGCTGATGGTGGCTATGTGGAATTGTGGATCTTGTGTAGAGCTGCTTGGTTTCTTTTATTTATAAAACGTGTAAGTCCCTGCCTGAGTGTGAGTGGGGGCTTCAGCATCTCAGCCCAGAGCTTCATCTTCATACCCTCCATTTCCTCTGCCTACTTTCTCCTTTCCCTTGGATCTTTAGAATTATATACTGGTGGAGGGAAACAAGATGATGTTGATGATGATTATGCTATGATAAGGATTGGGAAGGAATTGAACAAACTCCTCTACTGTTTCACATGATGAGGGTATTTTTTTCTCGGGTATATATCTCAACTCTCAAACTATCATCCTTACTTATTCCCCATTTTGGAGAGAATAAGTTTGCAGTTCAACTCTTATTAATAATACATTTAAGAGTGCTTTTACTTTCCCTTTTCTCCTTTGAGGGGATCTCAAGAGGGAATCAGGTTGGAAATGTTCATGTTGGAATCCTTGAGCAGGCTTGGCTGTTGGTACATGGAAGCATGCTCCGGTCTGCCCGGTGGAATAATGGAAGGATGGAGAGGAATGAATTGGAAGGGAAGTGGCGGATGGTCCAGAGGATAAAGGGGAAGGGATGAGAAAAGGGGAAATGAAATAATAGGTACTTTTCCAATTGTAAATGTGTCCATTTGCTTTCTCCTCTTTTAAAATGACCTTTTTATTCCATCGACTTGATCCATCCCCATCATCATGATCACCATCCTTTTGGTTTGGTTAATGATTGGAGGGGGTGGGGGAATTACTCTGCTAATGTTTTTAATTCGTGTTTATTGACGATGATGATCATGACGAATCTTCAGTTCTGGAACAGTGGAACCGTCTGGAAGGAAACTCTTTCCAGTTCCATGCCACGAAGTGACTCATCCCCCTCCAGGAATAATTACAACTGCTTTCTCCATCATAATCCCCCTTTCTGGAAATCTAACCGGAATTATATATATCTAACTATCTATTCTATTTCCATTGTTTGGCTCCTTGATCCACATATTATTATCCGCATCCAGCCCTCCTTCCTCTCTCTTCTCCCGAATATGACCCCTGTCATGTCTTTTGATACGGCACCATCTGGAACAACTTCCTCCAGTTTTCTCTCTCTGTCTCATCTCATCTCAGTTCAGCTCATGATGATGTTTAATGCTGGTTTTGGTATGGTATGGCATGGTAGCGGCTGTCGCGGAGCTGTATACATCCTCTGCTGGAGACACAGACCCAGATTCAGACTCAGAAGAAGGAGAATAAGAAAAAAACTGGACATATAATTCCATTTCCTCTTTTCATCCCATTATTATCATCGTCATTCCATGCATGCGTGAGTTTTCCCTTAACATATAATGATAATAGTGGAGGGAGAGAAAGCTCAAAACTAAACCAAACCAAACCAACCCAAGCTTGGAGAGTCTTCTCCTTGTCCATGATGTCCTCTCTCCCTGACTCCTTCCAATTCATTTTCATTCCATTCTTGTATTCACCAATTCAACCAACGTACAACCATTTTGTTCCTCTTACAACCTTCAACCCACCACCATCATCATCGCCATCACCATTCTCATATTATATTCCATCTCCTTCATGCCATATTCTTCTTCCTTTCTTATTTGTAACGGAACGGTGAGGGAGAAATCTATCTCATATTCCTTGCAAGGAAAATCCATTTTTGTCTTCTTCTTCTTCATCTTTCCGATCCTTCTGGACAGGGTCATGCATGGATGGACTATGGTCTTCCCCCTCTCAAGACACATGAACATGTAATCATAATAATAATAGCCAGTACACGAGTGGTGGTAATAGCAAAGATCACCACCGACGAAGCTATTTCCATCCCATTAGGATATCACTTTCTCCATCATATCATATCATATCCAACATGGTTTCGGAGGTTCCAAATATGAAATGAGTCTTGGAAGATGATAATACATGCATGTGTGATGGCGATGGTGATCCATGATGGTCTCTCCGACGGTGTGTGTGGTCCTGTTCCTTTTGAGGTGGAGGTGGAAAAACTTACTTTTCCCACTGACCTCGCTTCTCTCCTGGACTGGAATATGAGACGGATGGAGGATATTAGGAAAACATGTTCCAGTTCAGACTATTCCAAAGTAAGATGGAAATGGAAAGAGGGAGCATGGAAATGGAGGAGGGAGTTTTGGGAGGGAGGATGGAAATGAGGAATAGGCTTACATTCGTTTGGATGATTATGATGAATATGAATATTTTCACGGGAGGCTCCCCAGCATGAATATAGATTATGACTTAACAAGCTGAAAAACGGGGAAATGAAGCTGAAAACTGGGACAGCCTTCTCATAATAAAAGTAGATAGATGCTTAAGGGAGCAATATATACATCCATCCACCAGACCAGGCACAGGTATTTTTAGTGGAAAGTTCCCTATTACATCTTACCTAAAAGTAAATGTGGAGTAAATGGTATTACACATTATCATATCATATCATAACATATCATTTTATACCTTATAAGTTCCTCCGTGATAAGTATGCTCTGGATGATATGGAATGGGTTTGTTCGGTTGATGTTGGATGAAGATGAAACGGGTGAATTCAGTCATTCATTCCGTAATAATCTTCCCCCGGCTTGTGAGCAATTCTCCAGTTGTTCAGTGGGAAGAATGCATCAACATGACCATTCGGAATATTCGGTCGGTCGGAAGGTCCATTACTGACCGGAGAACATGGAAAAGAAGGATCGAGGACATTTGTTCCAACAAGAAAAAAGAAGTTCGTTCCGAAAAATATGGTCGTCAGTTACACACGTCTAAAAATAAACTATTAAAGTGAAGGAAATACATATGATGAGATGGGATATGGCATGGCATGGATCTAGACTGGAAGCTGGTGGATGAATAAGATTATGATAATGAGGGGAATGTAATCGTGATCGGGAAAGAGGTCATATCTTGTGATAAAGTTTTGGGCATTAGACTAGCAACATTCATGCATAACATGAATGTTGGTTCCAGGGATTAGGTTCCGATTCGACTAAAATCCCGATTAATATGGTTTTGCTGCTTAATCCGATTCCAAAAGAAATGTGTTTTGCTAAATAGTTTTCAAACAAATTGTTGAATATACATTATGCGGCATTGGTGACTTCAAATAATTAATGCAGTGGTTGGAATTTGAATTGGAAATATAATTTTCTACTAATTTTATCTATCACAAATCACAATTACATGTTTACGGGGAATTGATCAAAATAATTTTGCTTGGTTTTATATCACATTTTTCAAAGACATTTGACTGTTTGGGCCGTAAAACGCTATATCCAGGTTACGTACGCTATTTTAAAAATTACGTAGCAACAAATTTGGGCTACGTAAAAATTAAAATTTTTGAGCCGCTTTGCATAAGAAATACATACGTTTCATTTTTACGTAGCTCCGTTATCGTAAAAATTAGCGTATAGAAATAACGTGGAAACGCTATTTCCAACGCAATTTTGATATAGCGTGGATTATAACGTAACGTAGGTTATAACGTGGTTTGCCCAAACAGTCAATTGATCCGACTAGAATTAAGGTATGATTATTAGACCGGCTCCTTTCCGTTGGTAGTTCAGATTTATGGTTCGACGGGCTCCTCATCAATGGGTTCCTCATCAATGGGATCAACTGGTTCCTCATCAATTGGATCAACTGGCTCCTCATCAATTGGATCGACGGGTTCCTCATCAATGGGATCGACGGGATCAGCAGTGGCTTCAGTGGTGGTGGCTTCTTCCCCCTCCCCATCGGTTAAACAAATGCATTCAGTGCGACGAGTGCTTCCTTCCCTCAGTTGCAAGCATCCGACCTCCTCTTGTTGTGTGGTGAGTTGTTCCTCGGTGTAGTATTTACGGCAGCTACGGAGACACTTACGAAGTTGGCGACGGTTGGGCTCCTCCACACATTCGGCTTCGGCGGTGTTGACCAATGCGGGCTTCTTGCACCTAGCTTCGCTCTGAAAGATGAATAAGTATTGAATTATTATTTTTTTTAAATTAAGTAAAAATTTCGATTAATTTAAGACTGAATTCGTATTTACCTCGGAAATCTCCGACAAGAGGACAACTGCACAAGCCACCAGGGCTACAAGAATGAAGGTTCTCATTTTGAATATTCGCTTGGAACTTTCAAAAAGTTATTTCAGTTCTAAAGAGGAGTTAAGGCTGATTGATCTGGAAGAGAAGGTTGCTGGTTAATGACATTCCATAGAAAATTACTCCCTTTTATATGAAAAAATTGCTGTTAGTTTTAACTAAAGTCATATTTAAAATATTAAAATTCTTAATTACTCTTTTAACCGCAGACGGACTGACGTCATGATATAGAGTACTCCGCAGTTGACTTTGGCACGTTGCAGTAAAGGTGGAAGCTCCCATAAATTACATTCCATCATATTTACCTAAATGTGACCAATTTTAGCAAAACTAACGCCATCAATAAAAATAGACATTTGCAAAATCATACTTTGTTAATTTAATTATTAAATTTTTGCATCGCATCATGCCATATTCCCCGCAAACATAAATAACTTTATTAAGGACTCAAACCCGACCCCCATTTAAGAATACTAGGAGCAAAATGACAAAACTACTAGTCTGAAAACAAAATTTATTGCAAATCATGATCACATGCGCTTCCAATCGAAGTCATAAGCATTTGCCTTGATTGTCAGATACGCATATGGAACATTTGTTTTGTGGTGAAAACAGTCCTCCGAACAAGCATATTATGCCAAAAACACTTTTTAATATGCTGTAATTTTCATTATTCAGTACTGACTATTTCAATATACCTGATCTGATACTGGCAAACTGGCTATGACTGGATTCTGGAATGGAAATGGAGCCACAGTTTAGTGAATTATGGGCCCCGGCACCACAGCCACAAACAGACGTACTGTTAAAAGTAGATAGGGCGATGATGAAAAGATAATGCAACTTGGAACAGTTGGAGCTAACGGAACTGTTTATATGCTTCCCATTTACGATGATGATCAAATGATCATCATCATACGAGCGTTGATCGAATATGACGATAAGGATAGCCGCAAACACGTGTACTAGAATTAGGCTTAACATGGCAAATCATAAATTATAGTTCATATCTTTCCCAGAATCAGCATCACATTTCATAATAATTTCATACATATTCCGTTATTCCGCTTGATCAAAATGATTACAAATTATTTATGAATTCAGTTAACCCTCAATAAAATCGTTCAAAGCGTTTTCCTGATATAATTGTCATCATGAATTCATCTGGGGTTTGGAAAATAACAATAGCCGGAAATGCATGAACAAATTTCTCTAAACAAAATGTGTCCATAGTCTATCCATGTATGAATTCACACGAACAGAGGCGATAACCCAACAACAACAAGGTAAATAAAAGTTGAAATCCGCATTCCCATTTCATTTGATCCTCTTCCCGGTAAGCAAGTTTACGCTTATATTTTAAAGCTGGAATAAAATAAATGGAATTTTTGAAAGACATGTTCACTTTACATCTATTTAAGCCGGACAAAGACCTGTCTATCCTTAATAGACACTTTACCAAGTAAATACACTAAAAAAGCAACAAAGGCCCAGGTAGGTAGATAGAGCCAGGCCAGAGTAAAACAGCCGAATATTATTACATCCATGCCATGCAAGTTTCCACGAAAAAGTCAAGCCATATATAAATCCAAGAGCAAGACCAAGCAATTCTAGAGTTGCCATATATTATCCATATATGCTCCAGCTCCACACAGGTCATGTCCATACCTTAAAAGTTAACCAACCATGGGGGCCAAGCTTGGGGTATATGGTTATGACTTGGGTTTGGCATGGCATAGCAAATGCCGCAACTTTTATTTTAACCCAACAGAACCCACACATACAAAACTCTCCCGTTTTGTTCCTGGCCTTCTTTTTTAGCTGGAAGGAAGTTGGAGAAAAAGTTATTAAAAAATTTACGACCGCAGCTATATGTACATACAGATATAAGTGCATTGAAGAAAAACAGTCTATATTTCAGACTAGCTAAAAGGTCCAAGTCCAACTTCCTTCCAGAAGAAGTAGATGATGATATTTTTTTCAGTAAAGGGAAAGGAATGAGATGGAGGGAATATGCCTGGCCCATGCCTGGGTGGAATGAAACGAACAGGATATATTTTTTATATCCCTTGAGTTTACCTTTGCAGAACTAGAGAGATCCAGTTTTCCAGGATATATATTTTTTTGTTTAGTGTCTTGTCTTCAGGCAAGGCTTAAGTAAGCCAACGCCAAAGCCAACACCAAACCAAGCCAAGTCAAAGCCAGCCAGGTCATGCTCTCCACTCAAGTCTTCACCTTTATTCCATTCCATTCCATGGACTTTATAGTTGGTTTGGTTTTGGTAGTTCCATCTCCAGCTCTTCTGGTCTGGAGTGGATTTCCCGGACTAGGCTCTTTAAGTTAGGGAATGAAGGAGGAAAGGAAATGCTATTGCAATTGCTTCACGTGTGTCTTGCTTCCAGGGGAAAGGGAGGGGAAGTGAAAGGAAGGCTTCCTTGTTTCATATCATCTCTTCATTATATTATATTCCATTCCGGCCATGGTGCACTGGAAGTTGTTGGGAAAATATTTAATCCAGCCAGGGAGAAAGAAAGAGGAATTCCATCAAACTGCATGCTCATGTTGATGATGAAATATAAACGTAGAGAGAAGGAAAGAGGAAGTTGTAGGGGCACCCACATCATCACCCAGCTTATAATATCTGATATAGCATTTTAGAAACGAAACTTTTTTAATGTTGTTTGGACGGGTTGGGGAAAGTGGAAGTGGATGGATATGGATGTGGAAGTTGGAATAAGATTTGATCAGCTTTTCTTTAAAAAAAAATGGGGAATTCTATGGAGAGAGAGCCTCAAGTAGTTTCATCGGGTTTGTCTCGCCCTTTGTTTTTGTACTGAGACTGGGGACTGGAGACTGACGATGAGTATGAAATGGAGGGGGACTGGAGTTGGAAGGCGGAAGAAGGAGATGGAGTGGATGAGGATGATGGTTGAAGTTGGAGGAGTTGAGGATGGAGTGGAGTGAGGGAATTAACATGCACAAGTTTTAAATCAAAGATGGGAATCTCCCTTTCTACTGGGAACTTTTTTCGGAGTTGTCCTTGCTGATTAGGAGAAAGCTGAGAAAAGAAAATTGAGAATGCCTAAGATGAAATGATGGGATAAAAGTAGATGCTAAGTACGTAAGGGGGAAATGTGCAATACGACGATGATGATGACTATGATGAGTTGAGAGTATATAACTAACTTTTTGTCAAAACTTATTTCAGTCAGTTCAATGGCTAACGCACGGTAATGGCAGGTGATGTCAGATTGTGTTTAAGATTTCGACATGTACGCTAAACGAAGTAGGATCCTAAATCTTTAAAAAATTATCATGAGGATGATGAATACGATGATGATGGGATATCAAATGGCATATGGCGAATATTAAATGCCAAATATTACCGTCAGTCAGCTTACTACATACATTGAACTCCATAAGTCAAATAAAAATAATTATGACGCTTAATCTCCAAAAATCATGACTGGTTCTCAAAAAGTATTGTTTTTAATTGATTTCAGATGTGAATTTTGACCCGTTCATCCCCCCTAATGGAATGACTCCCACTTTACTTTCTTCAATAATCAGACATCTATTTGAATTGACTAGAATGGAATGATGATGAGATCGTCAATGATGAGATGACAGAAGATGCTTACTGCTTATCATCACTTGATCACATTCAACCGGTTTGCTTCTCACCGTCAGTCCCTTTATGAAGCATAAGAAAGGATATATAATGGAAGCAGAAACCCCGATAATGAAACATTTTTAACTAATATAAATGACTGAGGATTAACTTGGGAATGAAAAGTTTACTAAGAAAAAACTGGATAAAAAATGAATGACTCGAATCGAATATGACTATAGTCAGTGACTAGATGAGTATATGAGAATGGCTCGGAGTGAGTGTATTAAATTACAATTATGATTATGATATGATGGTGCAGTGTAACTTAACTTGGGTTAGTTCAAGTTCAACTGGGCTTCCACTAATTAGCTACCAAGAAGATTTCCAAGATTAAGGGAGATTTTAACTAATTAATTAGATTAAAAGTGAGATTGTGGGAAGGAGGGGAGGAAGTAAAGTTCCAAGATAATATACTCATCCCAGAAGTTACTGAAGAAGATTTTTTTACAGAAGAATGTCAAATGGATTGGCGATGGAGAGGATTCTTCTGTGATACCCGGAAGGAGCTAGAGAGTTAATACGATGCTAAGCGGTAAGGATCATTATGTAATTATAATTATTTATAATGGATGATTAAGTAAATGAAATGAGGGCCATACAAAAAGCCGAATTAAATTTTTGCTTTTGGATTTTATGAACTATTTTCCATGATTTATTCAAAGAATAATTCAGAGAAGAAATTTCCAAATTATAAAAAAACATCGAACAAGGAAATAATTTTGTTTTCAGTTAAAAGGGAAGAAATGTAACATATTTCCTAACAAAAAAATACTTAAGGCCGGGTAGTTTCTGTCCAGGGGGAAAGGGGCTTCGTCCGTTTAACCGTAATAAGCATATCCATAAGCTGGGTATCCACCGTAGTAATAATATTGTGGGGATGGTCCAGCGGCTGGGAGTGGGGATGGTCCGGCGGCTGGGGAGGCAGCGGCGGTGGCAACGGCAACGACCATTGCGACGAGGAGGAGGACAGCGAACTGGAGAAAAATGAAGAGCAATTTTTAAGTTTGGTTAAATAATTTGATAATTTTGAAACGGTTCCAGATTACATAATTTTCAAATGTGAGATTTCTGAATTTTGATCTGATGTACTTACCAACTTAGACATGTTGAGTTTTGGTTTGGAGTGTGGGAATCCACAAAAAGAAGTTGAGGTTTGGGTTTTTAGTAAAAGGCTTTGTTAAAGCTTGAGAGAATGTTTTCAAACTGATGCTGAGTCCAGTCCCCGGCTCTCCTATTTATACTGAGGAACACCAGAGTCCATTCCGGAATTAGATTTTTGATTAGGTTCATATATCATATCATTCAGCCAAACTAAATCCTGGTTCACCCACTAAAAATATATAAAAGTTATGTCATGTCATTTCATAATAGCTTCGAAAAGGCTTGAAAAGTAATCCATGTCAATAAGCGTATAGGTATCATGCTTATATATTCCATGTACCTAACAAGCTCATTTTTAAATCTTGACTTTACGTCTTCCAAGAAACAATATGAGTTGATAAGGTGGGCTTTACAGATGGACAAGTTCATTTGGAATGGAAAGTATATTTTTTATCCATATCCAATCCACACAATCCAGCTAATTTAGGTCACATATTCCAGTCAAAATTCCTCCATTCCATACCTAAAAATGAATAGTCATCATCAACTGTCAAGTCAAAGACAAAAAAAATCATTCCAAGCAAATCTTCTCTATCCAAAAGTAAAATATAGACACGCCTACTATATCATATATACAGCATTATTATATGATTACCTACCTATTTATATATCAGTTCAATTTTTTCTCAATTATTTTTTTGCACAGTTCACCAAGTGCAAATAGCTAAATAGCTAAATAGCAGCATGTAGGCAAAAGCAGGAATATGAATGTCAGGGATGATGATGATGAGCTGCCAGCTTCTGTCGTATTTCATCCCATTTTATTACCTTAAATTGGCTTCAGCTCGAGTCACGAGCAATTGGCATACTACGCGCAGATCAGAAATAACAAATAGGCATGTTGGCTACTTACATCGAAATAGGTTCACCTTTACATGCGTAAGTGATTCACACCACCATCGTCATCATCAAGATGAAGAACATTTTATTGCCATCGTCATCTTCTTGAGGCGTTCAGCAATAGTCGAGGAGTCGTCAAGCGCCATGCTTGCACAGTCCATATCAAATCAAAGCAAATCAGTTTGCTGTTTTTCACTATACTTTGTATATGTATTTTGATTTGCATCTGAAAATTGGCAAAACTCAGAAGAAAAAAAGATTTTTACAAGAGGGAGTCCCCCGAAAGCTCTCGCTTAAGATACGACTTAGGATTAACCTTGAAATTGGGAAAATATAATTTTTTGTTCCTGTTTAATATTGGTTTATTGGTCACTAGTCGCTGGATACAATTGTTTGACCGTGCCTATGTTAAAAATGGCTCACTGACTTTTACTGCCTTTGCAGAAAAAAATATTCTTACATAATCGTGAAGATTAAAGACCATGCATGGTCATAAAGTTTATGGAATGGAAAAAAATGACATGAAAAAAAATTGAACAGAAGATGAAAAAATCCTTTTATGTTTGTTTGTGACTGAAAACGAGAGACCCGTGATGACCGCGAGACGTCTAATCAATGAGAATGAGATGAGAATCGATTCAAGCGGAATTGACTTGAGAGTCCCAAGTTGAGGCTAAAGACAGATAATTAATTAATGAAAAATGGGATGGGATGAGGATAATAATGACGAGTCTTTTCTTTTGTCTTGTGGAAGTCAATCTGGAAATTTTCTTTTCGCTCCAGTTCATTTAACACTTTCTGAGCTATTGTTACATCTTCACAATGGAAGGAAAAAATGCTAATTTGAAATTCGATGAAAAACTAATGGAAATCGAATGAACATGAAAAGATCAAAAGAAAAGGTAAAAAAAAGGGCAAAAGATGATGATACTGAATAATGAAGTTGCACATTTTTATATAGAATCCGGTACAAAAACTTGATCTCGACTTGATTTCGCATTTTATCTTCTTCACCTGAAAAAAAATGACTTGTATAGTAAATCCACCTACTTGCTGCCAATTTTATGGTTTACTTTGACTTGTTCTTTTTTACGTCACAAAAATCATAATGACATTTCATCTCATAACATAAAGTATCAAATATAAAAATAGGAATTCATGACCTTCTTTGCTAAAATATTTAAATAAAAAACTGTTTTCCAAAGTTATTGCACGCTTAATATGTACCAAATCATAATCATGGTAAAAGCCAACAAGATTGAATATTTATCTTCATTCGTATAAGACAATTCTGGCAAGATCCATATTTGACCGACACGTTTAGGTAGGTAAGAGCATGTCATACTATAAATATTCAGGCTCATTTGTTTAATCTTCATCAGCTCCAAAGACGCTTGAATCCAAGTATTATATAACCCATCCTCTAACTTTGTGAATTTCCAGACCGAACCAACCAAAATGTCCAAGTTGGTAAGTTTCTGTTCAACTTGCTGGAGAAACTTTTGGACCATTTTATTTTTTATTTATTTTTATTTTTTGAATTATGTTCTTTTGTGAAAATTTCTTAAATATATAATTTCCTTTAATTTGACATATTACGCAGTTCGCTGTCCTTCTCCTTGTCGCAATGGTGGTCGCCATTGCTTCCGCTGCGGCTTCTCCAGTTGCCAGACCCGGGCCTGCCCCTGCCCCATCTCCACAATATTTGACCTATGGGTATCCAGCCTATGGATACGGATATGCCTATTACGGTTAAATATGGATATCAATTCAACATCCAAATCCAAACTCCGAACCTTACACTCCAAGCAGACTCTGCATATACGAATACGACTGGAATAATTCTTCCAAATTAAAATTCATTCATCATCATTTATTTCTTAATTCGGCAATTTGAATTCAAAATTTATAATATTTTGCAAAACAAGTCAACTTCCATGTCTCCTTCCACTGAAAACCACAATTAAAACTTTACTTTCACAACCCGTCAATCATCTAAAAGCCCATTAATTTCTTCTTTTCTTACCGCAATTAAAAGTTTAAAATTATCGTGGCATAAAATGATCATCATTATCCCCTCCGCTCCCCACTTGCTTCCTTTCCCGTCATCTTAGTCTTCATTATCCTCTCCTCATAAAATTAAATCTTCCAAGTTTCTCCCTGGCTCTGGCATAATGTTATTATACGAGTAATGGCATGGATCCCCAAGCACGTCCCCTCCCATTTCCAATAAAACTCTCTCTCTCTCTCTCTCCAGTTCCCAGTTTCCGGGAAAAAATTGCCTACCAGGGACAAATCGGGAAACCCAAACGAGCTCCAAAACGGAACTATGTAACGATAAAAGTTTCCACTTTAACTTTCTAATTCCTTCCAACAACTTGCCCAGCCACATACACGCAGGAGCCCTATCATATTCCATACCAAACCAACCAAGGTCCATCCATACTTTTTTCCTATCCATTCATTTTACCTTCTCCCACCACAACATCCACATACGCAGATCCAATTCCGAACACGCCTATTTCCCAACAATCTCTCTCCTGCTCTTACCTTCCCCCCGCAAAATGGCAGTAAATAAACAGTAACATTTCAATTGAAACCCAGAAGTGAAGGGAGCTCTGGACTGAAAGGGAGAAAAATATTGTCTGTTCCAAACTCCCAAACTTGCCCATAGTTGGTCTTCCACACAATAATATCAACATGATCATGATCACCATGATCATCATCCTTCGCCCTCCTACACAAAAGCCCATTTTTGGGACGCTGCTGCGCTGATAATGTTCCATCCAGCTCCAGCACAACAAACTATTTTCCCCTGAATAAAAAACTTTTATTTATCTTCTTCCATGCCATCATCATCATCAGGCAAGGCAATGCAACATGAAGTGGAGATGTAAGGAAAATTTTCACTATATGGATTGTGGATACGTCTACTTTCCTTCCACCAAAATACATAACTCTTTCAGAGTGTATGCTCCTTGTCCCAAAATTGTTTTCACTTTTCACTTTTTATTTACTTTACTTTTTAGTCCTTGTAACAACAAGGCGTATAAATAGATAGATCCTCCTCGTCCAACAACGTCATCATCATCATCGTCTCCGTCTTCATTCGCAAGACGCTTATGGAAATATTTAGCATGACATGATGAAGGCGATGGCGATAGTGTGATACTGATGTTGATGCTGCTTGTTCGAGCATTCGAGGGAGACCAAGTGAAGACACAATAAATATTCCTCCTCCACTTTCCCCTTCCCCCATATTTAATACAACAGCAACAACATAACTAAATATGAAATTAAAATCATATATTGCTTGTGTCTAGCAGTCTAGCACTAGTAGTGACTCTATTTTGGGCTTTACTTTCCCTGCCCACACCCAAGTTACTTTCCCTTTTGGTGTGTGTAATTGTCCTTTCCCCAAAGTCAAGGGACCCCACGTTTGTTTGTCGTTGTTCCCAATTCCTCGCCAACAATTTAATATCCCAACCTTATTTTTCCCCACCCGACATCCGACACATATCACACAATTTATAATGACAAACTTTTCCCCAGAATATATTTTTTATACCTAATATATTTATTTATTTATGCATGGGCAGAGAAAGAGCCGAAGCAGAGCAACAACAAACTATACAGCATCATCATCACCCCACCACCATTTTCATACTTTCACCATACCATGAAGAATAAGTGATCCCATCGCCTCCTCCGCTTATTTATTTCCTTGGAAGGTCTCCTCACTCATTCCTCCTTCTCCCTCCACCACCCCACAACTTTCACCGTCAAATAAGCCAAACCAAACTCCAAAACAGCGAAGGAGAACCTTCCATGCATGCATGTTTTTTAGTGGTAGTCAGAGAGTACTTTGTTGAATAGATCCCCATATCGTCATAATACTCAGTAAATGAGTCATAAATCATTCCCCTTTTCTCCTAGACTTTTTAGGACTTTAACCAACCACCCAACTTCCAAAACCACCGGTGCCGAGGACCGAGGACCAAAGACCCATCTCCTCCTCTTCTTCCTTACCCAGCTCCCAGCTCTCAACTCCAAACCGTAGTCAATTCAGGGTTCGTTTTTCCCTTTAATTTTTTTTTACCAAGACCAAGAGCAAAGTGAAGGGAAGATTATTATGTTATGTTACGTAATACATATCTAGATGAAGAAGTTATATATTTTTCTGCTCCTTTGGTTTGGTTCAAGTTCCACTGAAAAATAAAATTATATTTAAAGACGGGATACGATCATGATCACGTTGATGATGATGATGACAAAGATGATTATGAGAGTGACGACGGTAGTAAAGCATTTTGTAGGAGTAAATGATCTACTCATTTTCTCACGGTGTGCGGCGATGGTGGAGGCGGTCTAGTAATAACATACTTTCTCCTTCCCTCCCTCAATTTATTCCGTTTACACTTCATTCACACTTTATTTTCCAAAAATAAACTTGCCACTCGTATAGTACGATCATCATGAACATCATCATTATCATCACCAGCCATGATCCTCTCCTCTCATGAAGACCGTCGTCGTCTTCATTTTGAACTTAGTTTCTCTCTCCCCCTATTCATATGTCATATATGACTTTCTCTTTATCCTGTATAGCAGCAGCTGCACCCTTGGCATGGCTGGAACTAAACTGTGCCCACAGTTTAGTTTTTCTCCACACCAACCCAACCCAGCAGAGAGTTCTCCATATAGTCTGGGGAGAAAACAGCCAGAAAGGGAGAAAAAAAACAAAGTTTTTCACTTGTCTTCTCTCTAAAACTCTCTTTCAGCCAGCTCATAGCTTGTTTTCCGGAGGCAAGGACTAAAGACTGAATTTTGGGAGGAGGTTGTTGAACAGAAGAGAAGCGACTTTTTAAAAATAAAAGTTTTTCTTCCCCTGTCTCCTTCATCTGCCTCTTCTCGTGTCTTTATAATATATTTGGGTTCCTTTTTTGGCTCTGGGTGTATTATGTATGGCTAATGTCTATGTCTAATATGGCTGGGTGGCATGGCATGGCTTCACTAGTTCTGCTATTGCTCCCACTACTTAGGAGAAAGTTAAACTTTGGGCATGGACATTTTGTTTAGAGAATTTTAGGGGAAGACAAAAGGCTCTTTTGATTTCTCTCTCTCCCTCTCTCTCTCTCGCTCAGGCTCAGCTTTTGAAAATTTATTTGCTGGATGGAACATAACATCATGGCATGGTAGTTGGTTCACTGGTCTTTGGTCTTGCTCGCTCAGCGTCGTCATGATCATCATCATCGCTTGATGAACTCCCTCCATTCCATATACAAGTATACCCACTTCATTTACTGGGTTGCCCACCACTTTGTTAAGTTGGAGTGGAGTGGAGTGTTCAACCGTGAAAAAATCGGGAGAGGAAAAGGAGCAGAGTAAATTCAACTTTTCATTTTCTCTTCTTCCCATCCCATCCTCTCTCGATCCTCTCATTCCTTCCTTGGTTGGAGCTCAGAGAAAGTAGTGAAAGTATAAATGAGTTGGGAAGAAGACAAGTTTGGAGTGGAGCTGGGGTAGTCCGAAATGCACACATGAGCATGGATGGCTGCCTCATAAATATTCTAAATTCACGAAGAGTATAAAAATATTCGCTAAATTAAAGAAAATACAAAAATTTGAGTGATGATGATGATAAGGAAAATGGTACACGGCATGAAATGAAGTAGTTGGAGGGGCGAGATGAGGAAATATAACTATAATGAAAGTCATTTTGAATTTGTTACAATAATTAATTAAAACTATTAGGTTGCAAAGCATAAGTGTGTGGTTATAGAAGGCGGAGTTCCGGAGTTGAATTTAGTTGGTGCAAGCACTCTGTCTAAATTTAGACTTTGAAAAAGATGGCATAACTTGTCAGAGTCTCTAATTATGTATGGATGAGCACGTACAAAATGTAGCAGATGTGGCGGAACTAAAGTGATAATGGTGGGTGCTGATGACGATGATGGTTGAGGGCTTGAGGAGAGCCCAAGTATATTGATGGGAGTGATGTGTGAACACACAACTTTATTTTTTTGTTATTTCAGGTCATGGGAAAATGGATGACGGAGAGAGAAAGTTCCACAGCTCTGCTTATAATACCTCGACAACACACCCACCTCCAGCGTCATCATCATTTTCATCGTTATCAGTCTCCCGTAAAAGCAGTCACCACAACCACCACCACCCTAATAGTGGTAGTAGCCAGTCCCTTAGGAAGATTTCCGGTAGATCCAAAACCAAATCTAATAGACAGAGGAGCAGCAGCTCCTTCAGCATGCCAAAGTTACAGAGGGTTCAGCAGTGCCAGTCCAGGCAAGACGGGGGAGAAATGGACGACAAAGAGAATGCGAATTTCTTTCCGGTATTTAGCAGCGAAGATAGAGGGGATGAGAAGGATAGGGAGGAAAGCTCTTCATCCGGATCCACATCCTCCTCTGATGAATGGAGTTCCCCACAGCCAGCCGATTTCTACTATACTGCCAATGATCTCACCCATGAAGAGAGAATCCAAGGACTCCATCATCGATCCCGGATCAAATCCATCCCCAGTGGAGGAGAAGGGGCCACCGGGTCAAGGAGGAAACAGAAGGGAGGTGAACCAAGGACAGGGAAAAGAAGACGAATCAGCTCAACATACCCACCCCCATCATCCTCTTCTTTCCCTTCAGCGTCCTCTGTTGACGACGAGCCCTCCGCTGAGATCCTCCGAAGCAGCCCTCCCTCATCTTCTTCTTCGTCACTGTTCCCTTCCAGATTTTTGCTCACTTTCTTATCATCCTGTCGCCTGGTTCAAGTCACTTCCCGGCTTGTCGTAGCCCTTGCAATGACGTCACTCTTCCTTATCCTCGTGCACGTCATGCCAGGAGCTTACTGTTCCAGTTCAACCATGTCTGTGTACTCGTCATCAGCATCGACCTCTGTACGAACGACCTCCTCCACAGGGGCGGCTGCCACGAAGCGGGCTTATTATAATCAGAGTTTGTTGCAGCATCACCACCTCAAAATGTTGGAAGCGTTTCAGCCCCTCTCCTCTTCCACCTCCTCGTTCCCCGCCGGGGGAGGGGGTTATCAGCAGCAAACATGGCTCAAAACTAGATGGCCACTCACTCTCATGGCTAAGCAGAACAGTAATAATCATAATGAGGGTGGGGGTGGAGGTGAGGATGGTGAAGGTGCCGGTGGGGTGGGGTTGGGGGTCGTAGCCAACCTAAACAATAAACTTTACTCAAATCAATTGGGAGTCACAAGCCTAACTAAACATAATAGTGATGATAATGACTATCTTAATAATGCTAATCATCATCATCATGAGGAGCAACAGCAGAACAATATAAATACGATAGGTAGTCCAGCCCGTAATAATGTCGTTGTTGGTACTACTATCCTTAATGGTGAGATAAAAAGTGCTAAATTAGATAACAATAAGATTGCTACAAATAATTATGACTATTACAACAATGGAAACAATAATAATAACTATAATGATAACGCTAACACTAACCTAAATATAAGCAACCGCTCGAATTACAACTATAATTATGACTCTTTCGTTGAGGGAAGCCAGCAACAACTAAGCCAAAGCCAAAGCCAGTCTAATCAAAATCAAAACCAGTCTTCGGATAAGGAACAATTATTACGTAGTAATAAGTCCGTGAATAGTAAAGCTAGTAGTGACAATGATGACGAGAATACTCAAAAGCAGCCAAACCGGAACAATCCTCCTTCCGCTTCCGGTTATGAACAACTTGCTTCCAATAATCCTACTCCGGAGGAGGAGGATGACTTTATGGATACTGAGATTATTGAAACCACGCGGGCTGGGATGATAACTCAGCCCATTCATGAACATGAGCTGCAGCAGCATCAGCTCAGGGCTTCAACTGCCAAGGATGGGATTACCAGTGCCAATTTAGGGGTCAGCCAATTGAGGAACAATGGGACGACCAAGGCGGAGAGGGACAACGTTGCCAATGTGTCCAGTACCGGGGTGAGGCCGACCATGGCCTTCACACATAGCTATTTTGGGAGGTCTCCACCCCAATCCATTGTGGATGGGACGAGGGGAAGACAGAGGAATACCCGGAATGATAATGGTGCTCGGGATGGCGACTTTGGGGAGGATGCATACGGGGGAGGGAATCATGAATATAATGGAGATACAATGCAATCAGGTAAGATTATTTTTCTAGATTTCTAATCCTACTATCAACATGGGAAGTGCTTCCGGCTTCTTCATGGCTATGAGAATGATTTTTATTGGGCTGCGTCACGATGACATGACTGGAGAAAGTTTTTAAAATCGTTACTTTCTCCATCTGGCGGAATACGCCAGATTCGCTTTCACCGGCACCAATTCATGGAGAAAGTTAACTCTTCTGCTTTCCCTCTTATGGGCTAGATGGTGAAATGCAGGTTCCTCCGTTCCTCCGCATTCAGAGCTAGGAATGGAAAGCTTCATCTCTGGTCCTAAATTGTCGAAAATAAACCTTATTTTAAAATTTTGGTTTGGTCTAGTCACTTTGCTTTTCAATTCCATCCCGATCCAGCGCTAATTTTATACAAATATACTCAGCCAAGCAAGTGGAAAATTAAGGACTAGCTAACAAAACCTGAGATTGTTTAGCGAACTGTCGAAAAATCATTTTTCCAAGAAAATATGTGATATTGCGCGGCATCATATCCTCATCGTCATCATTCAAAAATTACATATATTTACTTTCCTTTGAAAATTGAAATGAAAGTCAACATAGGCATAAACCAACAGTTACGTTACCGAACCAAAAATAGACCAAGATAAGATATCTGACAGTCAGATCATGTTAGTTCATATGCTAGAGGATACTGCAGAGGAACATTTTATGCATGCAGTTTATTGACTTTCACCGTGATATATATCTCATTTCATCTTACACTACTTCTATAGCTAATGTGTACTCAAGTTAATTGACTAAATTCTGCTTTCTTCAAGCGCACATGACTCGACTCGACTCCTACTTTGCAGATGACTTTGGTTGGTAGACCACAAAAGATTGCAATTCAAAATCACTTCACTCCATGTGCCTTCTCTCTCTCCTGCAAAATATTGCTGCATACATTAATGATAGTAATGGTAATGAGCTAGCAGAAATATAAAAATGCACTGAGACTGAAGGGCCTTTCATAACTTGGAGATTTGCGACTAGTGACTGTGAGTTGCTATCGAGGATGAGGATCTTGGCTTGAGCTGGCATTGGCGATGATATGATGTAATCGAAATGACGACTGTGGAAATAACGAAAGCTGAGGACGAGTGGGAAATGCTCAAGTGCTTATTTTTTTAAAATTCAAGGGTTCTCGGAGACATTCATATTTGTGATATATGTAGTTTTTCGAAAATAATATCATTTATCTAATTATTTATATACTGCAAATGGCACAGCTAAATCTAAATACGTACCACAATTTTGTTCATGCGGGATTTTTCGTGAACTCTGAGTACGGTATTCCCGTTATAATCTGTTCCTTTTCACAAGCCCCAAAAATATTGCAAAAAATATACAGTCGTTGAAGCTAGAAGTAGCTAAAAATCACAATATAATTGTATACAGAAATATTTCCTGCTAAATGCTTTATTTATTTTCCTTGAGTGAGGAAGAGTATCAAAAATAGTTGTAGCTCGTTACCGTTTGACCTTCCCAAAACTGAGGACCCATACTCCACTCTCTGATACATTTCCTTTCTAATGAAAAACGAAAAGGGTAAAGGTGAGCATAATATGGAACGTACATACCACATCAAACTTGGAACCCAAAAGCCTCTGCTCAATATTATATGGCTTCATGGGCCATTCCGAGTCAGAATACAATAAATTATAATTAAATGTATTTTGTATAGTCCACAACCACAACCCATCCCATTATATGAGTAGAAAAATAAATGCAAACAGCGGAAGTTATTTTTAGTCCAATAATTAGGTTTTGTCTGGTCAGCGATGTCAAGTCCTGAGTCCTGATCCGACAAACGGAATAGTCTAAATAACTAGATTAGGAATATGGCCAGTTTCAGTTAATTTATATCACTCACGTCATAGTGGCATGGTTGAGCTCAGACCTTACATCAATGATATCTCCAAATCCTCACAGAGCATTTTATCCGTATCTAGTTGGTTCGCAGATTTCACTTTGCAAAAATTCTCACCCTGTCTTGGTATATTGTGTCCTGTTTTTATTGTCAAGAGCAGTGTCCTTGAGGCCAGGAAGCCCATTTTATGATTATTTTCTATATCAGAAATTTTCCTGGAAAAAGGAATCTTTCCAGAGTTCTTCAATAGACATTCTTTGAACTTTTATCGGCCAAAGTCAATTTCCTTCCAGTGCCATGAAAGAAATGGTGCTCTTTGGCTTGGCTTTATAACCTTGTTCCCAGTTATGTAAGTTCACCAGAAACAAATCTGATAAAGCTACTGATCCCATCCATATACGTGTACCTCAGCCAAACCTAATTTTAGTCAATTTCCTCCGCTTACTTCTCGCTTTTCGAAAATTTTACGACATTTTTTTCCACATCATAAACGACCATTTGCACTACATAAAATGGGGCACAAAGATCATGGCACGATCATCATTTCACTATATAAATATAACTAACGCTAGAAAAACGATAGAAATGGAGACGAATCGACCATCATAATAAAATCTTCATGCCAGTATAGAGCATGTTTTACAAGCAATAAAAAAGTATTTCTTCAGCCATTACTATATGCATCTATGTCGAAGGTGATTTTGTACAGCGTTTTCGGAGATCAGGGATGACGCTGGTAGCTCGTTTGGCTCATTTCACCGGATATTGTTAGTTTAGTGCCCTGCTTGTTTTGCGACGAAGGAATCACCATTTCTACTGAAAGGTGGATTATCCGATTGAGGTGAATTTGAGGCATGGGTGTATAGAAGGATGTTGATTCCTATTTACTTGAATTTTCCCTTTGATCTTGCAGTTTACCTCAATTTTATTGACGATGGTGGTTTGGAGGTAGTTGGTAGTTGTATTGACGGAAGCCTAAAAATACTGAAGAGAATTTTTTTATTTTCACTTCAAAAAGGTCTTCTTTCTTTAAAGTTGATTCAGTGGAAAGGGAAATTGAAATAAAAAGTTTTTGGTGGGGATTGGGTGAAGTAAGTACTTTTGTCGAGAACGATGCAATACAATCAAGCTAATGCTACGGAGAACAATTGAAAATTGGTTTTGAAAAGGGAAGACATGTCTCTAGAAGAAATACTCGTAGTGCGTTTCTAAAATTAGATATGAAAGCAAAAGGAAATACAAAGTGGATATGTTCATTCAGAAACATGAATTTAAAAAAACAAATTTAACTTGTATCTTGCCATTTTTATAGGAAAGTTAACGCAAACTGGTCATATATATCAATCAACTAACTTGGACAAATTCAGGTTGGATTAATATTATGACCACATAGTAGGTCGATTCTCGTGTTATATTTTATTTTTAATGGACAATTTGCTCCTCCTTTAGATGTAGAGTGGAAGTGTATGCCAACGGTCATTACAGAACAGTGTGTACTTACGTTCCCAAATTTGTACATGGCTTTTGTTTTAAGACCGAAATTCCGCACAGATGGAATTTCAAACCCCTGTACAAACAACTTTCAAATAATTTGTTTACGACGATAAAGACGGAGCATCGGCCAATAATAAAATTGAAATCCTGCTGGAATCATATTACCTGTTCTAGTTTTAACTAACGAAATATGAGCGGAAATATTTATGACGGTGTACTTATATTTACTATAGTGTAAAATTAATAATTGACCCTTGACACCCTTCGGTTCATCCAATTGAACTGAACGTTATTCTTGCTTAAACCCCTCTGGAGTTCTGACAGTTTACCACAGGAAATTTTCAAACCTTGATGAAGTGTTCGTGCGTGCTCTGTGCTAAATTTCCGCTTTTTCCCTATTATCAGTAAGCTTGAAATTGTAAAATAAACAATTTCAATTTTTTTGTTACTATCCGTCTCCATTTTAAAGTCAGAAACCGTCAACCGCATGTCCTAATGAGATCCTTTTAAGCTGCCAAGAAGGTTAACGAACCTTACAAAGTACAAAAGAAAAAATTAAGGACCTTATTCTTGCCACAAAAAGGCAAATAATACCTCCTCCAATAAATAGCAAACTTTCAGCAGAACACTTACTTCTTGAGCAAGCAAGTAAATAAAGAAAGACCCCAGCCCAGTAACGTTGCGTGAATCCTTTTCCCAATCTCTAATTCATGTTTTAGAAGACAATGTCCCAATTTCAGGAACACTTTTACCTGGACTCTGGACTCTCTGGACTAACAAGTATTAAATTATTGCATTCATTCCGTGCAATTATATCCCTGTCCATCCATGTTCTTTCCCAACCAACTCATTTGTGGAGGGAAAGGAGCTCCCAATAACAGCATTTTTATTGTCCCTTAATCATTCTACTTTTTCTAAGACAGGCAGATAAAGATAAAAACAGTGTACATGTAATATAAAAGGGCTCCTATCCCCGTTGTCAACTTTAACTTTGCTGAAGAGTTACCCGGATGGAAAAAGGCTTTCAGGCATGGGGAATGTATGATGTCGTGAATAGGGCACATGAGACTTGAGACTGTCTTTTCTCTCCTGAGCTGAGTTCATTTATTTCTTTGGGAGGAAGGGGAGTCCTTGGAAAAGATGGAGAATGAATAGGGATATAAACATTAAGTAAAGCCATAGTCGTGATCGGTGATCGATTCTTCATCATGCCTCCCTGCCATGTGGAGGAAAATAAAATATAAAGGAGAGAAGTGAGAAAAGGACCGAATTGGAAAGTAACGGGGATTGGTATAAGTTTTCATTGAATCATATAACCAGTTTGTTATAAGGAAGGTCTAAGCATAGAATGAAAGACTGTTGATGATCATCTTATAAAGTGAGGGAAAGCCATGATGGGAAATTGTGCAGGAGAAAGGGTTGAAGCTGAAGAGCGGAAGCTTATCGTCAGTGGAATAGGTTGAGTTTGTATTGAATTTTACCCAAATATATGTTAACTTGTAGAAGGTAGGTCTAACATAAATATATGTATTTATTTACCTTATCTATTTTAGCTGATAGGACGAACGTGATAGAGATAAGGAAAGAAGAAAGAGAAAGACTGACTGAAAGATCTCCCTACTGATAAGAGAGAGAGCAGGTGTATCGTAGATTGTATTATGTACGTGAAGCACCTGAAGGGGAAACGTGAGACAGGAGTAAGAAATACGGATTTTCTAACAGACAAAATAGACAAATAAAATAGACACTAGGGAGAAAGTCAAAGGAAAAGGATAAGGATGATGTATTGTTTAAAATACATTCTGCAAAAAGCTAGTTATATGGAAAAGTTTAGTTTAAAAAGAAACACTTCACAATCTAATATTGTAGTCTCAACCTAATGTGACTTTTAACCCTAAAAAATCAATTTTATTTGACACATAGCTCTGAACTTACTTTAAAAGTATTTAAAATAGAACTGCACATATATATACGATGTACACATAGTCCATGGGGAAAATGGTGGCATTTCTAGAAATTTTAATTGAAGATGATTAGAGCAACTGTCCATGAGCTATTAATTTTCTTATTTTATCCTAAAATTTCGCTCCTCATCAGGACTGAAATTACCAGTTGAACTGGAGGTAACTCCAGTTGAAATTTTTCTCTCTTGTTAGTCATTATCTCACCCTTTACTCCCTGCTCACTATCCTTACGGAATTAAGTAATTAAACAATATTACTGACTTTATAATGGCCTACCAAAGTACAAATATCAAGGGCAATGATCCGAAGCTTTGATGACTCACCGAAGAGATTTCACTGAAGTCTTTCTTAGAATACTTATTAGAATCTCTTTGACTTTGTCAGACTCCTAAAAATTGTATTGAATTAGACGAGATAAAAGATAAAAACTTTCGGCTGAATAGAGCTGGCATTCTTTTTAATGCCTTGCTTTCATGTTTTCATCTTTAGCCTGCAATATCTAGTCACATTTGGCAATATAGGCAACACAAATATTTTCTATGGATCATCTCTCCTGTTTATCATGTGCATGTAATGGGAAATATATGCATACATTATGACGTAGGTAGGGATGAGAAAAATCGTTGGAATGTCTTGTTCCTAATTTAATTTTTCGTTTTCCAATATCTTCGGATGATCCTCGCTATAAATTCTGACTCCAATACCCGAACATATTTACAGTTGACATACAAATCTAAATATAAGCACATTTAATCTTTAATATAATATTGGTTGAAATTGTCTGCAAACAAATCAGGGGAAAGTTCTGCCAATATTTCTTTACTGATTCTATGCATCCTAAAATCTCAGTATTTCACGACTAAAATGATTGATATTGCATTTCAATATTGAATTGGAATGACTCAACGTGTGTATTTAAAACATAATATCTATATTTTATTAAAATCCGTTATTGATTCCCTCTTTTTCATAAAGACGCATAAATAAATCTTCACAAATATTATTTCTAAAGCGAACTAAATGGCATATGTGCACTATCATCTCCACAAGTCCAAATGTGTCTTGCCACTCCCAAAAACATAAACTTTTCCCAACGTAGGTATTTATTGAGACTTTTCTTCTAAAATGCCTTGCGTGCACAAATCGATCACTGGTTGCATTGGATTGATATTTTTGAATTTTCAGCAAAACTGCGGATCGCACAACAGTTATGGTCTTAACCCAGCTTTGTCCAAATCTCACTTTCTATTTTAACACTAGTTTCATAGGCTCGTGTTTACGCTTTACTACATCAAAATGGTAATCTAAAGAATAACCGAGTGAAAGTGCTCCTGTTTCCCAAATCTTTTCACTATATCAGTTCCATCTCTATCCATCCATCTCTATTCACCTCATTTTTTTCAATTTTTCTCTTCCTCACTTTGATCTCCTTCATAAAATCTCGACAAACTCAAGTACCTACACTACACTGAGGTAGTCTTTCATATTCAATTCAATCCAACTGGGTTTTCAACCGTTCCACTCATATCATCATGTTCGTCTCGTAGAATTTTGCAAAAATGCTAAAGCTTGAATCGAGCCTTGCCAAAATCGACTGATTTTTGCATGATATATTTTCCGCGCTTACATCACATCGATCCCTCCACTTAGTAAAAGTTATATGAAGACTTATGTATGACTACATCTATATCGCATCTATCATTCCATCTTTCCACAGTAAACTGCTTGTTCCTACAAGGAACATTATATCAGATTCAGACAACATTAAATCACTACTTCCCTCTCACTTCAATCTACTAGTTGGGCAGGTATTACCATACCATGAGAGAAGAAAATCCAGGACATCATTTTTTCTTCCTTTCCTTCCTCGTCGAATCGAAACCTGGGAAGCATTATATATGACGTAAACTTGTCGATGTGGAGTGGTCTGGTCTGATGGTCTCTCATCCTCCCCCATCCCATCCATCCCACAACCCAATACCATGACAAATATGAAGCGGAGTACGAAAAATTGGAGCATTTTGCTTTCTCTCTCTCTGTCTCTTCCCTTCCATTTCCATCCACCGGGAAAGTTTTTGGTTTGAGATAGTGGGGCTCCCACTTCCCACAAGTTCCAGTATCTCCTTCCTCTGCTCTCCACTTCCTAGCTGACAGTCTCAACTAAGCTTTCACCCAAGAGGGATTTACATGTGATTACTTGGAACTAGATATTGCCCAACTCATCTCATTCCATTGATTCCAGAATAGTAGGGGAAATACTTTCTCCACTCATTCGATTTCGATTTGATTGCAAAAAAATCGCTTTCAAGATTGTTTGGAAGTTTTATGTCTGCCAATATCTATCTCTAGTCATTTTATTGAGGAAAATCAGTAGAAATATTCCCTTCGTCTATGTTTTCTTCTGGAAAATATATTATTTGCCTCAGCATTATCAACTCACCACCTCATCATGAGGAAGGATTCCTCCAGCTCCACAACACGCAAGAGTTTTTCCAAACGAATAATCCGCGAAACTGAGTCACACTCCCAATCAGGGGCAGATAACAATAATAATAGCTCGTGCAATAACAATACCAACACCAACAGAAATTGTTCCACCAAGACAAGGAACCTGTTTTCTTTCCCTTTTAATATCTCCGGCTCGTACTCCTGCTGGTGTTCCAGTTCTAGTTCAGGCTCCTCATCAACATCATCAGCTTCCGCCAGGCATTTGCTTGTTACGTCCTCCCTCATATTGTCCTCCTCCGCTTTCATCGACTTGTTTGGAATTATAAGGAACAATAACAGCAATAGTATTGGTTCTTGAGAAGAATATGGCATGGGAAATGGGCTTGGTGGTTTTGGCTTGAAGGGGAATTCTACGCAGCAACAGTTTTAAGAAGGGAATTGGTGAAATAACACACAAAAGAATTTTTATTTGCAAAATAAATATACATATTTGTACATGCTTGGAATGATTCAGCAGGGAAACCGACAGAAAGATTTCCACTGACAAAAAAATACGATCAAGGTGGTCCCCATGTAAAGTTTCATGGTGGTCGAATGTAAACTGTTTATTTGAATTGTTGGATTTTTATATATTCTTCCCAGAAGTATTGTGGGTGGTGATATTGTACGGTATGGTGTGAGGAATGGTGATCTGCTAAAAATAAGTTGTGGAAAAAACGAATCTTGGGTTCGATCGAAATATTAGAGTAGAGTAATCTACTTCACGAGGCTTTATTCATTTGCTGTTAAGTTGCGTGAATTGTGAATACTGAGACAATTTTTTCAGAACTTCAGATTCACGATCAGCCCAGACAGGGAATTTCTTTCAACTGATATCTAGTTGTGTTATATAACCACTCATTTAAGACCGGCGAATCTGAAGTTAATATTTGCTTGAGTATTAACATCACTTTTATAACGGCTTCAAAATGATGCTCGGGATTGCCGTGGCATGTTTAGTGATCTTCTTAATTGTCTTCATCGTCCTTATAATCGTGGTTGGCCAGTCCATGAATGTTTCCACAAGGCCATAACCGGTTACCCCTGGTTCAATTTCATAATTTCCTATTCTGAACGTCATCAGTCATCATCATTGCTTGAACATGCCCATTTGTCGGCAACATCCAAAATTCCACTTTGTGAGGGGCGAAGTCTGTTGGAAAACTTACAGAAAATACAGGTACTACATCCATACTTTATAAGTAATTCAGACAACAAATAATGTTAAACTAATATAGTGATACTAATCGTAAAGTACTGTAATAATTTTGTACAAGTGAACAACTTTATTTCATCGTAGGAAAATTTACTGCCATGTGTCATGTTACGTCTTGCCCGATGTCATAATGTCATAATGTCATAATTTCCATATTATATTAGATGTAGGTAACATGATCAAAAGATGAGGAATATGAATGGAAAAGTTTTGGGGAAACTGGGGACAGGGACATAAAACCATAAAGGAGAAAGTTGGAAGTACGTTTGTATCTTCCATTGTTGTGATTAATGTGGGGTCTGGGGACGCTAATGATACATAGGTAGTTTGGATTGAATATAATTTCTAATTACTTTATTACCTCAATTTACCGAAAATATACTAGCCGGAATTAACAAAAGTTAATTTAGCTTACTTACAAAGGGCCTCATCATCATCATCCTCATACGTATGCCTAGCCAGCTTCCCGTAATAGGTATTTTCTTCAAAGAAGATAAATTCCAAAGGAAATATGGGAAAACTGGGCAAACGACAACCTGAGGAATATACTTTCTTTATTGCTTGTAGGTAGGAACTCTTTTGTTTTAATATAACATGGTCGGGCTCGGGTTTTCCTTTCACAATAGAGCAAGGAATGTTTTTTTTTGTGTGGAATGTCCTCCATCAGCAATCTGCAAAGTTAATATAATGATGACTAATATGACAAAGTAAAGATTTAGGAACATGTAGTCATAAAATGTACATTTCTTCAGCTCACGATCCGCTCAGACAGGGGATTTCTCACAAACTTGTCCAAGCTACAAAAACTGCAGGCAGCAGCGCAACATGATCCATTTCCTTTTTCCATTATCCACATGCTTGAAAATAAATAGAGCCATAATATAACAATTTTGTCTTGCGTTTAGTATACCTGCCTGGCCTTTGGAGAGAAACTAACCGTGCTTGCTTTTCTCTTATGAAAAAAATGCTTACTTTCTTCAATAATGCCAAGACAGAGAAAAGATAATATTTAGGTGGGTAGGTAGCTTCTTTAACCTGCTACCGGGGACAATAACATAGCTTTGTTCATATATCATAGGACTCCATAGAAAAAAATATGAAGATGATGATTACGACGATGATGATCCGCTAGCGGCATATCGTCTGACGTGCCACGTAGAAAAAGAAAAATAGGCGAGAATGGCGAGATTAGATAAGTGGTTGTTCTGTTGTTCCTATAAAATTGTTTAGCTTTTGTTATTTTGCCTAAAGGAGATAGAAGGAGTCCCATCCAAAATTAAGTATTATCTTTTGGGATTTTCCCCTCAGTACCGTTACCGTCCTTCCTACTGCATATGTGCTTTCCCTAGTGGAGTTGTAGGAAAAATACAAATCCCCTCGTCATTCTGATCAGATTGCTCTTTTCTTATCTAGCTTCTTACGTAACTTTGTTTTACCTTAATGGAATTATAATAAATACGATTATGATTATTGCATTTATTGTTTTTATCATATTTGGTTCATGGTGGTTCTATGAATTAGACGAAATTGGATTGAAATCCTGACGATTTTACGGTTGTTGAATGGAGGTTGCACGGCCACTGACGTTATCGGTTCTTGTTAACGTACAGTGATTATTGATTTGATAAACAAACAGATTTTTTTAAAAATTACTTTAGTGTAGTCAAAATTTAGAAACAATTAAAATTGCTGCCTTTTATTTTTATATAGTACATATAATAATATTTGTATTCCCATCATTTTTTACCATTAGGAGATTTCATATTACGGGCTCATTGTCAATTGTCCACCTTAGCTGCAGCAATTATTATTTCTCCCAATCTAATACAATAATTGTTATTAGGTTATGTAGTGACATTGAACCAAGTTGTACGTGCTTCCCAAAAAAATTATTCCAGGAAAGGATATTATCTAGTCTGGACTAATCTAATCCAAAATCCATTCAGAATAGTTTCGATCTAATCTAATCTTGTGCCGGAATGAATGTGAACCTTCCGCTCTACTCCTACCACACAGCTAATTCCTTATCCCACAAGTCCTACCAACTCACAATCAGACAGTGAAACAAAAGCAAGAACTTGGGCAAGTAACTATGACTTGAGCAATAGTAGAGCAGAACAGTAGAGAAAAACTCAGTGCAAGTTCTACTCTACATTGTAATAACTCCCTAAAAGCTAGAGCTGAATAAAGTGGATATTACACGATTGCCTTGTTTAGCATTATTCAATAGAGATTGAGATATGAGAGGATAGTAAGTATGTGGGTAGATGAGATGACTGTGGCACAACGTCGGTGGGAAAACGGACGACGACGAAGATAATGAAAGTGCCTAGACCTTCATTACTTATTCATTTCCTAGTGTTTTTTTGGGAGACTGAATGAGCCATTACATCTTTGTATTAATCTGGTCGTCCTTCGGCTCCAATTTCACTCACTCATGAACTCGTGCAAAATTAATAATAATTCAAGAGATAGGGAATATAAAGACAAATAGTTTGTCGGTGTGGGATGAACAGAGAGAGAGAGTATGTTTAAGTGCATCGTGCATTTTTAATTCGCCACAATAATGTATTTCCAGACAGGAACTGGGAGATACCTATTTAGTTTATGCCACCTTTTTCATGGGAGCATACCTTGACGGAAAAGTAGGGTTAGATCAAACTGACAACTAAATACATTTAACTGAAGCATGAATGAATGAACCAATTTTGGATAGTTTCATTGAGAAATCAGTCGGCCATTTTTATTTTGTCTATATTAAATAGGGAGACACTTGATGTGGTACCTCATCATTTAAATCATTTAATCCCAAATTCTCAAATGCCCAGTTTGAACATGGAAAAGACAACAGACTCAACATATTTGAAAAGAAGTAAAATTCAAACTGTCAATTTTTGATTGTTGACCCAGATATTTTTAATTAGATGATTTAATGCCAATGCCAAAGTATACCCATAGTCCAAAGCTCAACTCTTTACGTCATCATTAAAACTTTACTTTGTTTTTGATCCTCTTCTAATAGAACACCGCCCCTATTACATTCACTCTTTCCATTTCATTGTCAACTCCATTTTAATAATCTGAAAGGACATGCCCACTATCTTATTGGCAAAGTGTGATCCTGAAACTTTTCTTTGTTTTTGAATGCAGCTTCTGCTTGAGTTCTACTATTTATGAAGTTATAACCCAGTTCATTCCTTTTCTCTTTACTAATAATCCCAGGTGGTACAATCCTGCATAGCTTAATCAACTGACTTGACTTTCCCTTTTTATTGCACAAAATGCTCTATTGAAACTTGAAGGGACAAAAATAACAAGAGCTCGACTGTGTTCTTTCCCTCTCGTCTTTCTATTCTTAACCTCTTTCACGAATTTTTAATTACACTTTGTTCGTTGGTGCTGGTGTTGGAAGTGAATACTTTTGTCTCCGATTTTATTTTATATTTTATGGGAGTTGGTGCAAGAAGGTGGTAGGCTGTAGGAAGCAGAGTGCGAAATTTCCAGGAGAGATTAGAAAGACATGATATCTACCTTCTTAGGTACATTTATGCAATATGCAAATATTCAGTGTGGTATAATATCCTTCACGTTTCCCAGAATAGATCACATCCTTCTGAAAACTTCTCTCATATCATATGTATCATTCCCCCGAAAAAAATTATTCACGGGCCAAGTCTATAAAAACTCAAGGGGGAACTCATCCAACATCCTCTTCTCAAACTCCAGCAGCCCAAGCAAGCCAACCGTCTTCATCCATCCATCCATCCTCATTTTATTAGCTTTCTCTCCCTAATATATTAAAAGAGTGAAAGTAGTTAAGACGCAGCCATCTGTTTAAAAATCTTATATTCATTTCAGCACCAGAACCACCACCTTTTCATCGTCATCATCATCAAACTAGAGAAAGGATCATTATTATACTTACAAGAAAGTGAAATCTTTTATGACATGACAGTAATGATGAAGTTGATGATGATTATTATTATCCTTCTCATGAAACTGGGATCTGCGTTTTTAGAAAGAAACAGAGCCACATGCCTAATATATAATATAAGCTTAATATTCCCATTCATATTATATCGGTCGAGTCGCTAATACGCTAAACATATCTCACTTTCCCTTATTATCCAACAACCATTTTATAGCAGCATCCTTAATCATTTCCCCACAGTGGAGAGGATTCAGGACTAGAACTTTTACTTTTCATTCATTTTCTTTTCTCAAATCTATGCTAGGCCATAAGGAAGCCTAGGATAGGGAAAAGGAGATGGAAGTGAAAGTTAATAAAGCCTGACTTTTCACTTTACTTCTAGTCATATCGTGGCGGAGGAGAAAGATATAAAAAGTTTTTCATTTTATTTTCACCAGCACCATATAACATGCCTATTAGCAGAAACCATATAGCTCCTTCCTGGTCCTGGAGCAGCATCCAATTCAACTTCCAACAAAACTGTTCCAACCCAACCAGCCCATTTCTGGTTTCCAATCCCACCTTGTTCTCTCTTCTCCCCTGGTTCACTTCTTCATTATGAAAAGTGAAAGTGACTGGATATGAAGCTCACAGCCCCAGCAGTATATTATATCTAGCTATGTCTATTTGTGGATGTGGTTATGCATGTCACTTTTACTTTCACTCTGTTTTGGATTATTATTACTGCGATGACTATGACTGAGATGCAGTGGGTCTTTATGCTGATTATGCAAAACAGCTTCCCCTTCACAGTAATTATTTATGCTTTTTTGAACAAGGACCTGATGCCCTACTTGCTCTAACGGTTCATATATCAAATTACTTATATAAGCTCATAGCTCTAGGGATTATGTATTTTCACCGTTAATAATCTGTTCCATATACGGCTTAATATATGCCAACCAAACCAATCCAGGTTGGAATATTTCACAATGAATTTCGCATATTTCATAATATTTCACTGTTCCCATCAGCTCACGCAGAAAATTAACTCCAGTTCAATTTTGCCTGAATATCTCATGCCATGCCGGAAGATTTTGCAAAAGTATAATGTTTTGACAACTATTTCAAATATGCCTTACCCGAAACCGACTCATGTGTAATGCTTTTTATTGCTTTGCTCTATTTTCAGACCAAAGTGAGCCCAGTCTCCTCCCAGTGGCGGAAGACAATAACCGGAGGGACTTGAGGGGAGGGGGGTCGGAGGGTGTATACTATCGTTATGAAAGAAGAACAAAGAGTTGGAAAAAGGATGATGATGATAACCATAAAGCGGATGATGGCGTTGGTGGTACAATCCCATTTTCGCCTTCAGCTTCCGCATCAGCCTCGTCATCGTTATCCTCATTCTCCACCTTATCCGTGGCCTCCTCCCCTTCCTCCTCCTCTCGCCTACTGCACCCCAACAAGCATCACGTTTCTTCCAGCAGTAACCCTACAGCAATCACAAGAACGACTACGACGATTAGCGAGAAGCATAATTTCAAAACTAGTAAGTTGGGCATTAGCGGGACCGCCGCTGGCGGCGGTGACAGGACTTTCCCTTCCCAGTCAACTTCCTTCTATTCTATCCCAACTTCGTCCCAAGCCAAATCAATAAAATCACCTGGATCAACGGCCACACTCCATTATCCTGATGAGGAGGGGAATGTTTTAGAAGTAGTTTCATCTTCCTCATCCACGTCGGCCCTGTCAAAGCCCCATCATCATTCCCATAATAATGGCCATTCTTCTTCCGGACAACAACATCATAATCATCATTATCATCATGAGCACGAGCATGAGCGGCAGAAGGAGGACTTTAGTGGAAATGAAGTGCTCACGTTTGGAGGGCCACCGGATGAGTACGAAGAGGAGTTTGTGGTGGATGAGGAGGAAATGGGAGAAAATGATGATGATGATGTTGTGGGAGAAGTGAGTCGGAAGACGAAGTCCCAGCAACACCATAATAAAAATAAAATAGAGAGTAACTTTATCGATAACTCACCCCCGCCACCATCATCTCCCCAATCAGTGGGAGTGAAAAAGTCTACCAATTACTTCAAGCATCAGCAGCAGCAACAACAACGCTCCATTTCCAGTCGACATAATATCCCAAGTGGGAACCGAGTTGAGGAGAATGATCATGGTAATATGGATGATGAAGAGCTTGTCATTAAAAATGGTCTTCTGGAACCGACAGCCGCTGTTGTTGCATCCACTTCCGCAAAAACCAATCCGAAAAAGTACAACCACGAAGAGGAAACAATGGCTGGGGATGATCCTTCAGTTATCAGTTCCGGGATGGGGAGTAGTAGCCAGCCTAAATTGATGTCAATGGGAGATGATGGGGCCTCCACCACAGCGGCAACTTTTGGCAAGCCAAGGAGTCCACTCCAGATAAGAAGGGATTTGAGTCGATTGATTGCCACCGGCGGTGGCGGGGTCAGGGCGTTGAATAGTGTGGCCAATGGTGGGGGTCTGGTTGGAGTGGATGAGGAGCCTATGCCAAATAGTAAGAGTGATACCTATGCAAAAATATGCGCATTTTGAAGTTGAATTTGGTTTTAATAAACAAATTAAATTAATAATGAATTGCTTTTCTCTGCAAATTATAGAATGTGATCGGCTATTCATGTCAAGCGGAAACACCGGAGGACCAGTCAATGGGACTTTCGAGTCCCCAACCATGATCTCTGAAGAGGGACACTTGTACCAATGCATCTTCATGTTTGTGGCGAAGCCCTCCGAACGAGTGGAGGTGGTCTTTACCCAGTTCAACGTTAGGGGCACACCACCCGAGTAAGTTTTTCTTAAAGTAATGTTGTTTTGCTTGACTCCTCAAACTATCTATGTACATACTCACCAATAGTATTGGCATATTGTTGACATTACTTGTAAAAGTGATTGAGAATACCGAGAAAGTTTTTTCCACCTCGGAAAGTTTCTCTCATGTATTGATTTCAAGTTGTTGTTTGCCCATCCATCTCTTCAAGGAGGACAAGTACAAAAGCCCTGATGTGATATTTTATTTACAGATGTGTTCACGAGTGGGTCGACATTTGGACCGAGGTGGAGGGGACGGATCCAACGGATCTTGTGAACACCCCATTCAGTGGTCGCTATTGCGGGCGGATACCACCCCGGAGACGAATCTCCCTCTACGGGGGAATTGCAATTGGATTTTATTCGGATAAAAACTCTACGGATGAGTCGATCTTCAGGGGGAATTTTGCCTTTATAAATGATAGTGAGTCCCCACAACCACCATTCCATTCGATTCTCATTCCACCCCAAACTTGAATTGGAATCCTCTGATACTTTATGATATGATGAAGATGGGGATTAACAATTTAATTAATTTCTCACTCACATAAGAATTCTTTTTATCTTTTTAGCTCCCTACCAAATTGGTACACCTATCCCTCGCACCCTCTGTAGCTACACTATTCAAGGGGCATCAAAGCGGAATGGTGACCTTATCTCCCCCACCTATCCTGGGGTCTATCCGAAGAACCTCTCCTGCTCATATAAGTTCATTGGGATTGAAGGCCAAAGGATACGACTGGAATTCAGGGACTTTGATGTGTTCTATGGAGGAGCTCAGTAAGTATTTGGTGTTTTTTTTGTCTATTTTCCAGTTTTAATATTAAGTTTACTCTCGTTATTATAAATTCCGATTCTGGTGTGAACTAGTATGAAGCTTTCACTAAAAATGCTGCCCCTGTGACCTTTCGAACAGCAAGATTGTGTATTAGTATACAATGTAAATAAGCAGATTAAGGTCATGTCCTAATATCCAAATTTCTTCAGATCGGATCGGGTCAAGTCAAGATCAAACAAGATGGGGTTCTCTGTTATATTTCAGAATATTAAAGCGAAACATATTCTTCGTATTGGAATAATCTATCAATCAGTTAAGCACATACTTTATGTGCACATTGTTGACTGGTGGAGAAAAAGCTTTGTACAGTTTTCAAGGATAATTTGCAACAAAATTATGGTGCGATGATGGCCATATATAAAGATGAAAGAGATCAAGTGATGATAATGATCTCTCTCGTACTTAATCCTTTCAAAATTTGACTTCCCCTTCCGAAAAACATATATGTGCAGAAGCAGAGATTATTGATTGCTCCAATTCTTCATTCTTCTGCTCCCTGAACCAGTTCAGACATTCCGACATAATCTGACTTGATTGTACTTAAGCGTGGCTTCCTAAGTAGTAAGTACTATTATGCTTTATGTTTGGGTATTCTCATATATGACGTGGTTTTGGTTGGCTCTTTTTCTCTGTATAGCTGTCCATTTGACGAAGTGAAAGTGTACGACGGAATGGATCCCACTTCCCCCCTAATTGGGACCTACTGTGGCCAACAGCGGAACCTGGTCGTGTTCTCCAGTGCCCATCTCATGCTCGTCACATTTACGACCCTGGACCGGAGCACAGAGGCACAGAATCGGGGCTTTAAAGGGGTCTGGGAGTTTTCCGAGAGCTTTGTCAAACTTGGTAAACATTTTGATCAATCTTTACTTTCCCCTCAAATGCATACATACCCTCTATAAAAGAGTAAGGAAAAAAGTTTGGAAAAAACGTAGGCCAGCAGAAATTATTGAAGTTTGAAAGGAAAGAGAAAAATGAATCCTTTGATAAGGAATATATATATATGTGCACGTATATATAGTGAAGGTTGAAGGAAATAATTTTTTTCTTTACAAGCAAGTACAAATCTATCATCTTTCATTTATTGAATGCTTCCTATGAAGAAGAAGGGGAGATGGAAATGGAGGGAGCCTTAACTCTTTTAAGTCCTCTTTTCTTTCTCCTCTCCCAGCTTACTGCTTCCATTTTTCTCTCCTTTTGTGTACTTTCACTTTGGTTAAAAGGTGCAGGACTTTTGGTTTGAAGGCATGCAATCGGGAGCTTAGAATCTTGGAAATACTGGAAATAGTAGGAATGATGTTGATGATGATGATAGAATAAGGGAATGATAATTTTAAATTCTTTCAAAACGTGAAATAAAATATAGATTAAGCGATATTAAATGATAGGTCAAGTTGGTAAAGGGGTTGCTGATTTAATTGTTATTCAGGAACAGCGAAAATATTTTGGTTACAAATCTGGGGATTAGCAATTAGTTAGAACTGGGAACATGAACAGAAAAAAATATTCTTTTGCCTGATATAATAATTAATTCATAACTATTGGTTAAACAGCATTGCACTGTGTAAGGTCAATGAGATCTTATATGCATAAAATATCATTCAAGTAAATAAGATTACAACTACCCAAAATGAACCGATCTGTTGTAAACCTTTGCATTCGGGAAACAAGTTTTTATTTTATCGACGTCGAATCATTCAGTCAGTCGAGATCTCCAAAAAAAATTCTTGTTCTCTGAAGTGGAAAAAAGTTTTTGTAAAAAAGTAAAATCAACCTGGTAGTAATGAATTCGGTAATTTCTGCGGTAAAATATATTATATTGGGAAGTCCAATATAATATATTGCATATTATGATGGCAAACGGTATTGTAGAAAATGCAAATTAATTATTTTAAACATGATGAATGTATACCTAGTCATTAGTCATACTAAGGGGTTTTGAAACAAATTGATAGGAATCTGTGCATGGCGCATGCGTTATCTGATATTACCGAAAGCACACATATACCTTGTGTTAGTTACAACGGATGTACCAACCAAGATTTTTTTAACCGTCCATGTTTAATGTTCGACTTCAAATTGAAATACGAAACGGGGAACTAATTTTGAGTGTCGACTGGAACTTTATTATCTTTGAAGATTGTATCATATGAAGCAGATAGAATAATATGTATGCTATATAAAAACTTTCCCCATCATTCATCATCATCATCAAAACAATCTTTCACTTTGGGTAATTTACACACTTACTTCCCCATTCGGAAAAGATTATCTTTTTTACCTGTCTCTTCCCCGAGTTCCAGGTTCATATTTCGGTCTGTTTGATCATCAACTTCATATCATATTATCGTTTACCAAGTCGCAGTCCTTTTATTTCATATCATATTATACATCATATTTCATTCATGTGTCATGTCCCTCCCTCCATTTGTAACCACAAGTTTCCGTCCCTATCCACCTTTGCTCCTGAAAAGACAAGTTCCACCTGTGTCTGTGGCCCTTACCACTTCCTGTGGAAATTTTTGGCTTCCAAGATCTCAAAAATATTCCAGATTAGATGGTCTTCCAGGAATGTATGAGATTGTAGGTAGAGGAGACAACCTCCAGATTTTTATTTCTTTCTTTCCTACCACCCTTAATTTTTTGCAAATTCGTCGTAGGGAACTGAAAGTTTGGTCCAAAAAAGAACTTGCCTTGTTCTCCTTCCCCCTTCCCTTTCCTGTCTTCCAATTTGCTTTCTCTTTCTACTCTGAGGGAAGTGAAAATAAAGTAAATAGACATAGCAAGGAGTAAAGATGATGTTTTGTGGATAGAAAGAAAGGAGAAGAAAATCACTTCCGCTTTCTCTTTTTGTTATTTTTGTTTCATTGTTAGCTTTTTACTTTTTCATCGGGATTCTCGTTCCCTTTCCAATTGGCTGGTTTCTGTTAAAAGCGTCTCTGCCTGGTTGATGTCCTCTCTTTCATATATGGCCTTTTCTTGTTGCTTGTCATTTCCACATAACCCCAAATTGGAATATAGTCGGTATTCTCCCCTTTCCTTCAACTTCTCTAAGGTTGATTCTTTCCTCTGGGGTAATAGGCTAATGGATGGGATTTTTAGATTAGATTAAGGGAATATAATAGTGACTGAAGGGCTAATGGGGTGATTAATGATTGTGATTATGATTGACGATGAGTGAAGGACGTCACATAGGTATGTGCTTAAGGAAAGGTTAATTAAGTTTACTTTTTGTTTGGGTAAACTAACAGACTTCATCGAGAAGAACATGGGAACGCACATTAGAGGGACGGAATGTGACCAACGGATCCTGAGCAAGGGACAGTCTGCTGGGGTGGTCTACTCCCCCAATTACCCTTTCCCCTACGTGCCGAAAATAGTTTGTCGCTATTTCATCTATGGGCTACAGGATCCCCAGCATTTGGAACGGGTCCGGCTGTCCTTTGAGAAGTTTGACGTGATTACGAGCATTAACAGTGAGGAGGACACGACGAACCAGTCTGACGTGAAGAAGTAAGGAAAATAAGTTTTGTAAGCTCAAGAGTAAAGTAAAGAGTTGTAAGTAGGAAATTAATTTGAAATGTTTGTTTTAGGTGTGGAGATGGCTTCCTTAAAGTGTACCTGAAAGGTCAGGAGGTCATCCAGGCGTATGATAAGGCGGACTATGAGTTTTGTGGGAAGGAGGTTCCTCATGATGTGGTATCCGATGGGCCCAGACTTGTTCTGGTGTTTAGCAGTGGGGAACCGGTGGGATCCGGATTTAAAGCGCGTTATCAATTTGAGACAGGTAGGTTGATTTTTAATGAGATTGTGATTGATGATGATATGTACATATTTACCTTATTAGCACGAAGAAAGAAACTAATTTGTTTTTCATTATCTATCAGAGTACCGAGTACCTGGCACAGCGGCACCGGACGGTTCCTGCCACTTCACGTATTATAGTTCAAGTCGCATGAAAGGGGAGTTCAACTCCCCCCGCTTCCCCTCCAACTACCCTTCCACGACCAATTGCACTTACATATTCTTCCAGCAACCCAACGAGCAAGTTCGGATAGTTTTTGACAATTTTAAGATGAAGTCGGATAAATTCAATTATACAGATCGGGGTGCTTATGGGTATGCCAAATAAAATTTAAATTAGATAAATCTCTAAATCCTGCTAGCTCAACAATGCCACAGTCGCTGATTCAATTAAGTATGAATTCAATTATTCAAATTGCTACTTTACTTGTGTAGGGATTTGTGTGAAGAAGACTGGGTTGAAGTTTGGAACGTGATTAGCGACGCCGATGACCGCCTCGTGGGTCGCTACTGTGGCTCAACTGCTCCTGGACCAATTGAATCTCGTGAAAAAGGTAAGCGACCGTACACATGCATCACAAATAAATTAGTACTGTTACTAAATGTCAATCTTCTTTCTCTCGTGAAAAAGCCTCCGCCCTCAAGGTGATCCTCCACACGGATGAGGAAGGTGTCTCTAGTGGCTTCAAAGCAAGATATATTTACTTTACTGCCAAAACCATTTTTGGAGGTTAGTGCTAATACTAAATGCATTCATGCGAAACAACTCCACAAAACCGCAGATATAATTGATTTATTTTATTCTAACAAATTTTTATTGTATTTCCAGAATGTGGTCAAAACATAACACAATCCCAAAGCGGTGTTCTCACCTCCCCCAAGTGGCCTGGGAAATACGATGGGCCTCAAAAGGGGGAAGGGAGTGCCACGTGTAACTGGTACCTTTCTGTTCGTCCTGGTAGTAGGGTCATGCTCCACTTTCAGAACTTTGCCATAGAAGGAGAACCAAATGGTAGGGCTTTCAACATTACTTATATTAATTTTGCCTCCCTCCAGATTAATTGTTACCAGCCATGCAATGATATTTATCAACGGTTTCTTCCACAACTCAATAATTTTATTTTTGGGTCATGGCCCATGTAGGACGAGGATGTCCAGCCGCTGCAGTGAGAATATGGATAGACCCCGATGGAGTCCCGGTGGAGCTCTGTGGGGAGTCGCTAATGGTAGAAAATAGTCAATACGTGTCTGCCAGGAACCTTATGCGCGTCACGTGAGACATTAATTTACCAAAAGAATAAATCCTTCAATCCCTCATACTATCTTCTATTAATTTCACTATGTAGTAATAAAAATTCTTTAAATAATTCCATTCTATTATTTTTGTCCTTTTCCCTCAAAAACAGTTTTATTACTGCCGACAAGGCAGTCGGAGCTCCAGGGTTTCGTGCGGTGTGGACAGAGGTCCAGGAGGTGCCAAGGACATCCGGGGGTTCCCCCTGTCACCACTCCTACTTCCGTTGTGAGAAGTCCTTATTCTGCATCCCCGCAGATTTGAGGTGCGACGGGGTGAACAATTGCGGGACGAACGAGGGTGACAATGACTATTCGGATGAGGAGCTGTGTAAGTTTGCAGAAAAACAAAAGTTACTTATTTCTTATCTTATTCCCCTTGAATAAGCTTTGCCATCACTGACTACGTTTATGATCAAGTTGGTTGTTAAAACCCTTTTTCTCATAATATTCTTCTGCACAGTTTTTCGCAATTAGTAAACTGCACTTTTACACATAATATATCTATCTATCTCTCTGCACAAGTTTGTCAGAACTGTAGAATTCTAGTTCTGATCCGATCCTAAAAATTCTAATCTCTTCTGCACCAATATTCTCCCAGTTACTTAAATGCACAATAAGCACTGCAACAATTTACATCAATGCACATTTAGTAATAATTCTTAAGTACCTCTCTTCATTATATTCGCACCATCCGGTTTCCAATTTGCATTCTTGCTTCCCATTAGGCCGGCACCCCCAGCTCAACTCAGCAAAGGAACATTTTTCACCAATTATATATTTATCCCTGAACTATTTAAATTGATTTAATTAAAGTACCTTCGCAAAGTTCATTATACTCCATAATTAGTTTGAAGCAATCCGCAATTTAATTATTCCATTTATCCAAGTATTTACAAATAAGTTTTATTCGTTATTTTCCCATTCAGTATTTTGCTAGTTAAAAAAAATATTGTATAAAAACCCAGCAGTTTTGAATTTAATTGAGTAAATGAGCAGTTAATTTTTAGGGAAACTTAGGACCTGGGGATATCACTTACATCTAGTTGACAAATGATCAAGTTAAATGTGAAGTAATGTATCACGCCTCACTCACTCACAATTGCAAAAAGCACTCATTTACTAGTACTGCACTGCAAAAAGTAATCCATCATTCTCTAGAAGAGAAAATAGAATTGACAAGATTTAAGATTTAGGGGCAATAATTAAAAATATTAACCAGCCCATATCAAATTATCAAGTACGATATGTCAAGTGTCAACTTAAAATATGGATTATGCTAGAAAACTCACATAGTCACCAGCATATATATTAGCAGCATCGCACTAATTGGTATCACATCAACAATCTACTATAAAGGCAATCATATAACAAAACCTAACTGTAACTGCATCTAATAATTTTGATATTGCATCCTATAACTTGTGATTAGTTTAACATGATTGGGATATAATTATCTAATGACATATTATGTGTGTTAAAAATTAAAAATGCCGAAATGCATAATATAAAAGCAAGCAAAGCAGTAGTGAAACAGTATCTTCTCGGTACATTTAAAGTACTTGAGCTTTGAAGGAAGAAGAAAGTCTTTTTTAAAACGTTGTGTTTTTCTTACTATTTGTTCTATTTTCAGGTAACGGTGCGTTTCCATTTTTCTCATCTCCTTCTTGTCGTTGTAGCTGTCTTTTGCTCATCTTCATCTTGTTCATTCGCTCGCTCTCAATTTGATATGATGAATGATGATTGAATGATTGATATATCTATTTTATATATATCTCTATAAACTTGATTGATTCACTTTCATAGTTCTCTATCTCACTCACTCAGTTCTCATTATTTGAGATGAAGCGTTTAAGCCTATACTACACCCCTTTATCACCACCCCACCCCAAAATGCAATTTATGTATATATTATCCCCATTTTTTCACACGATCCCCCAACATCCCCATCACCCCTTTTGGATTTCTTCAAAATTTTCTGGTTTTTTATGAACACCCCCACCCCATTTTTTAAACTATTTATCTTCTTATATCATTATTAGCTGGTAGTTATGTTATTATATAGCAAATTTTATTATTATCATTATTAAGTTTAACAAGTTTATTTCAGTTATTTAATTAATACATAGTAGCAAAATTAATGATCATGATCAATTTTCAATTCAATTATTCATATGCGCACTTTTATTTTCCTAAAAATTAGTATTGTGTAGTTATCCCATGTTATATCTGTAGCTTCCCTAGTTAATTATAATTCATACTTGTTACTTAAATTTAAACTAGTTAATAGTCCAATTTTGTATATTTTCCTTTCATTAAGTTCTAGCAACATTCAACTAGTCATTGAGCATGTTAGTCAGTTTATAATTTTGTTTCACTGTGCCCCGAGTTCCAATATCTCATTATTAGACTCACAATTTAATTGCAGTTAATCACAATTTTTAAATGTTTAAACAAGCATGTAAACATAATTAGCAAATATATATTATGTTTATTTTGTTTTGTTTTGCGAGCAACGATAATTGAACAAAATTAAATCATGCAATTAAAAAATGAATCACAGTTATATAGTTAGTTAGTATCTCTGTATCACACAAAAAATATATATAATTAGCTAGACAGCAATAATTAAAAAGCAAAAACTGCATCATCCAAAATAAATCCAAAGACAGGGATTTAAATTAATAATTAAGATTAGGCATGACATGATATGATATTTATTATATAAAGCAAAATATGTTTTTCTTGAAAAAAAAATACTCATGAAAAATTCTTCCCTTCTGATTTCAATGGGATTCGTCGGTCGCCAATTGTCATCATCTTCTCCCTGTGAAATCATCCACACACAAAACTGACTACACAAAAAACAATTTTCCAATTCCAATAATAAAAATAATGCTTTCTCGGTCTCTCTTGGCCCATCCATTGAAATTGAAATCAATTAGAGTTCGGTGGTAAGAGTCTCTCTATCTTGTATCTTAATTTAAAAATTTACTATAATAGCATCATTATATATTGCACGCCAATTCTTTGCAAAACAAGTTAAATATTTCAGTATAAGAAATTAAGTTTAAAAAATTGAAGAAAACAGAACACTATTTTAATTTGCACTTGAACTACTTGTCAAAATATATATATTCTGAATCGAGCAGTATACTGCAGTATATAAAACGCAGCTGAAGCATAATGATATCTTATAGCAAAAAAATATAATGCAAAATTGCAGCAAAAAAAATTCGAAAAAATAGAACTTGCATTTTCGAAAAAATACAGTTTTTGCAACGCCTTAAAAAATTAGTCACAATTTATCAGTACTTTTAATTTTCTAGTTGAGTCGTACTCGTAATTGTCGTGTAAAATAAATATATATTATTGAAATTAACACTATAATAAACTACTTATAATGTGTAAATTGATAAGACATGCACATAACAAACAAGTTGAATGCGATTATTGCGATTTGCAGTATAAGAAAATTAGCACAAAAACTCTAAACAATGATACAAGATAAATACGTACTCGTAGTTAGTAAATATTAAATATAATGAAATGACAGAAGCAAAGTTAGAAATGACATCGCACTATTATTTGTAGCGTAAGTAGTGTTATAAAAACATTTAGTCAAGGTCGATATAAATTATAATTTACTCAAATGTAGTTACTTCAATCATGCATAATGCAACAATGCATAATATATTTACAATTTAGTTAGATAAAGTATTGACTATTACTACTTACTGAGGCACATTAAATTAGACACATAGCGCATTCCAGAGAATGACAGTCGGTAATAATTGGTAAGGTTAAATTTAAAAAAAAATAACTTAACGTAGTATATACTTTAGAATAGGTATAAAGAAATGCAATTAATTATATTATATGACTATGATAATTACAAAATATTCACAACAGCAGTGCTCTCTTAATGTATGTACGGTAGTGTCACAGAGAAATGAGGTAAAAAAAAACATCAACTTAATTTAAAGTATAATAACAATTTAAAATTTAAATGCTCATTTTAATTAGAGTCGAAAATCAATTATTTAGCTCTCTTATTATGCATGAAAAAAATTATTTGAAAAGTAATTAGTCGAAATTATACATACCTAGCTTTATATCATTATTATATTTAGTTTGTAGTGTACCCGCTTTTTTCTATCTACAGACTTCATTCTCTTAACCTTTAGCATGCCATTCTGAAGCAATTTTGTACATTTTTCTTAATCTCTCTTTAATCATATATAATATAATTGCTTTTATTGAATTCAGTTTTGAAAATTGAACCAAAAATATATATATTGTGAAAAGCTCATAATCCTAGCGTCGATTTCTTCTGAGAAAAAAAAATCCTTTTTTTGAAACCGTCAAAGAACATTTTTTAATATTTTTTATATCGAAAATCGAGAATTTTCTTTAGACTTTTTTTCGTTTTTTGAAGAGAAAAACAAGATGATATATCTCTATTTTTTTAAATAATATTGAAACCCATATCCTCATACTAGGTGGTCTCGAGTTTGGTGACATGAACACAATAATCGCCATTGTAGTAGGGGTGGCTCTCTCCCTCTTTTTCATCGTCCTGATATGCGCCTGGGGTCAACGGAGGAAGCGGAGGAGGCGCCGCCGGCTCCAACTCCGCCGGCCCCCCATCCACGTTTGTGACAACGCAGGGGCCCGATTCGTTCAACACGGTAAAACTGTTTAACTAACAACACGGTTAACTAATAACAAGGTTAAATAATAACTATCAGAATCTAGTATAATGACGTTAGTAGCACTGGCAATTAATTTAAGACGGGGGGGGGGGGGGGCTAGCCGACATTTACGCTGGTGATCTGCCAAGTGCTTGTTGATTTTGAAAGCTGTAAGATGGGCCATAAATAATTCACATTATAATTAATTACGGCACCAATGGTTCAATTACAGATACGTTCCAAACTTACCACTACATAAACATACTAAGACTACTGACTATATTGTTTTATTTACAGATATGGATAGTGTTTGACTATAGGATTCACTGCCCTGTCCCATCCCGCAAGAATATGTTTCTTGACAATTACTCTCCCCTTCTAACTCCATAATTAGTTTAGGTTCGGAAAATATTATTATTAATCATTCCACCTCCTCCACCACGGCCCTCAACAACATCAACAGCAATGTTAATAATGTCAACGTGAACCTTGTTGAGTTGCCCATCATGTCCCCCCACCCGGAGGATGAGGATCGGCCGGAGCTGAATGACGACATTGAGAGTCCACTGGATGAGGAGGACTATCAGGATCGGCAGCTCCCGCCCCCACCCCCTATGGATGCGGATGATGACAGTCCTCTGGATGAGGATGATTGACTGTTTGGGAACATTAAGAGAAGACTTATTCCATCATCTTCATCGTCTTCTTCCCTCCCTTAACAAATTACTTCGTCAGTCATCCCCCAGCCATGGTGGTATTATGATTATGACCTTCCGTTAAATGTTGTTCAGTGCGGATACAAGCTTTCATCTTAATTACTAGTTGGATTATAATTGTTAAGTTGGATTGAATACCAAGAAAAAAAGTATAACTACTCTCGTGTTACTTAATTGTACTCTATTCTAACTGTTATCATTATCATTATATTATACTTTAGTTAGGTTATTTATAAGATATTAGTTTATCGGGAACACATATTTGCTATATGTATACTGTATTAATTAATATAATTGTTACCTTTTAACCTACTACTTAAGTGACTAATTATTGTTGTTGTGTGATGATGATGATGATCCTAATCAAATCAAACTAATTGTCAAATCAAATCAACACAACGTTTTTACATTGTACTCTCTGACCCGTTAACAATGTTCTGTCTGCATCAAGTATGAGTATTGTATGTCCGTTAATAATCAATAATTTTTTATCCTATTGTGCGGTGGTGTGGCAGCGGCAGTATAAACTAGGTAGGTAGGTAAGTAGGCGCGTGTAAAAAAAGATTAACAAATTGTAATAATTAGATTTATCAAATATCTTCGATGATAAGTAGGTAGTTAGGTAGGTAAGTAAATTTTCAAATTGAAGAACGACAAAGATTCGCACTTGAAGATTGATTGGGAAAGGTGAGGAATTATAATCGCTAATAATCAATCAAAATGAAAATGGTTAAAAAACGAAATCAAAATTTGGACTGAAGAAAGGGGCATTATATATTACATGACCTATATGACGTGAACTCTGATGATGAGGGCATTTCAGGATGCACTTTGTCAATGACAATTTCGAAGAAGATGTTGCCACACAGGCAAGATAATATAGGAGCAATCGAGCAATTAATAATTTCAAATTCCGAAGAAGCAAGACAAATGAATTGAAATGTTCAAAGGAGTAACAAATTATAAACAATTTGGTAAATAAGCATTGGAACATTAGTGACAAGAGACTTAGTGATGTTGTGTAACCCAACTGGTTTCACGAAACCCAAAATATGACTTAAATGGCAATTTGGCTACATATTGGATAGGAATTTCTAAATTCCAAGTCTGATATCTTGGAATATGGCTTTGAATATATATTTGAAGGAGAGTTTTATGAATATAATATTTCTCAGGAAGCTTCCTGAAAAGGCAAGGTTTTTATATTAAATAACCAATCCGGTTTACTAAACGCAAGAATTTTTTTATATTAATGTGAGCATATTTAGGCTTCGGGAATAATAGTTGCTGATTACCTAATATACATGGGAAATGAAGCCAATGTGTGTTTTATAAAAACAACCTACATTATGCCTGCACGGAATTAATTATTTAGGCAGATCCACTCATAAACTACAATTTACAAATCATCACTCAACTAAAATTTAGGTATTCCTTTTCATAAATTCAATATTGATAAATAGATGGAGATCGAACTCGACTGCGCGGTGAACTTTAACAGTTAGCAAACGCAGATCCATGCGTGGGAACGATATAGGTGCTAAAGACTATAACTACTTTAAATCATTATTGGATGGAATGTACATAGCTGTAATTAGTAAGAATTTTAACTTTTGTTCCAAATATCATTAATCCGATGTAGACATCATAGTCTGTAGGTATTTCATGTTTACATTTTGCCATCGCATCCTTTCTAGGATGAAGTTAAACCGATCGAAACTGACAAATGCATTCACAGATTAATTCAATTGAAAAATATCCCATTTTGACAATTATTTTTTTAAATTACGATCAATGTCAACGTATAGGCCATTTAAAAATTTCAACAACAGACCTGCTATATGCATGACTCATAACTTGTTTTGCGATTTGTTCTGATACGTCTTACATACATTTTAAAAACTTATCTATCGACCTGATCACTATCTATAATATTTCTTATCAGGAGCAAATCAGGTTCCCAAAATTAGATGATCCGTCAGCAGAACCAACTCTCATACATAAAAGGATATAAGAAAGAAGAAATTAGCTAGTTGAGAATTCCCTGTTACACATTGACAGTATACTTAACGGTTTTATTATTAAATTAGATAAAGTGCTAATCGTAAGACAGGTGCAGAGCAAGTCATAAATCCTTAAATACTTTGAAATTATATACTGAATTAGTATTATGAATTCAGATTCCTTTGCCAAATCATTTTGAACTTGGTTGCAACATCAACAGAAAATTATTTTTAAGGTGTTAAAAACTTGAATTGATCAGATCATGTCTCAGGTGCGGTATTCATTTTGATATTGGCAATGTCATGTCATGTAATACGCAATGACTGAATGCAACATGCCGGCATCTCTTTGTTGACAGCTTGTGATGTGATGGATTGATTGATTGATTTCAGGCATGATTAGAAAGGTAGGTGGATCCTTGGTGGATTCGATTTGTTTGAATGAAATAATATTTGAAGAATGCCAAACAAAATATTTGCTAATATGACAAGGGTCGGCTAATATGACAAGGAATACACCTATAGTTTCATTGAGCACACACAGTAGCACATTAGCATTTAGATAATTATTATGTTAGTTATCATATCACATTAAATTTTTAATTTCAGTTCACTGTACAGTCCATGGATATGTCCAAAAGCAATAAGAAACAAAAAAAATGGGATTGGCCGGTTTCATTGATCTTTGATTTGGTTTCGAATGTCAAATTCGAAGTCAAGTCAAACAAAATCAACACAATTATTGCGTAACTCCCTAATAATATATTATTTCATTTCGTTTTATTGGCCAATTTGTAAGCAAGAATATATCAATGTGAATGGAATGTCATCAAACATTAAAAAAAAAGAGATTCGATTGAACAAGTACCCGTAGCTTTTTATATAAAAAAAGCTTTTGCATAGTGGCTTAATCGTGTGGTAAGATTTAGGATGTTTTTAGGATTAGGATCTAGAGTTAGGACTCGCAATGTAGCATTCAGTTTTTAAAAGTTCTAAAAATTATCTAATTCATTAATTTTTATCTTACCACCTGATACGACATTTTAAATACCTAATTAATATAATACATGTACATATAAGTAGGAGATGAGATGACTAACCTACGACAGGTAGGCTATGAAAAATATTTACATTTTCCATTAGTTAACCTTTAACCGTAAACCTATTAACTTGAAGTTTTAGCTAATCTACAGCGAAGAGATTTTTGAGAATGCCAAAGTAAATGACCCAGTTAACAAAAATGAATGATGTTACGAGATTTGGTTATTGTAGGTAGGTCTTACCAATCAGGATAGGTCAGAGGAAGACGGATTTTACAATTAATTAATGAATTCCTAACCCTAGTTAAAAATTTAACATTTAACTGTAATAATAATAACGTGTGTAGTTGTAATTGTAAGCTGTGGATCCAATTTCTATTGACTATTGGAATTGGATTGACAGGGGAAGAAATCTGAACTCTGAAATGGATTTATCGTGCAAACAACATTTTTCATGTGCTAATATATGATAGGCTCTAGAGTTACTGACAAAGCCGATGATGGGAAAAAGTTCGAAATTAACTAAAAACAAAATTGATGCTCATTTTCATTTTCATATACTTACACTGCAGCCCTAAGCATAGCCCTAGTTTTGACTCCTTCAAAAACCTCGACAGCTCCACACAGAAATTGAAAGTTGATAGGTTCGAGGGCTCGACTAGTTTGACTGTATCGTTTGACAAGAGAATGAAGGATATATCTTCAATTAGGTTAAAATAAGAAAATTGGCGAGTTTCAAATTGGAAGGAAAGTTAAGAAGATTCAAAGAATTTATATTTGGCTAAAATTCATTTTCAAAATATGAACTGCCTATACAAGTGGTTTGAAAATAATAACTGCATTGATTAGGTAAACTACTTTAAATAATCTTTGAAAACCAACGTCTCGAGGAATGCCGACATAATTGAAAATACAAAGAAGCGCTGGAATTTTAATTAAAATTAAAGGTTAATGAAACCGGCTTCTTTTTGTATATATAAAACTGGGCTTGAAATTATACTCCCACGAATGAACTATAACTATATTATGCAATTCTTATAGGATTTTAACTGAACTTTGATTAATGAGATTTATAAGAAGAAGATTGATGCAGATAAGCTACAGGAAATATTATGATATGATATGGATTATATAACACAACAACACATACACAATGAACTTAAGTAAGTTAAAACTATTTCTATAAATACATAAAAGTTGTTTTAAATGAATAGTTTGAGTATTACTTAATTAAGGTAATAAGAAGAAACAACTGTACCGTTATTCTTTTAGATCTAACTCTGGAACATATTTAAAACCCATTATACGTAACTTACATTAAATAAATAAGTAGAGATGTAATTATGATTATAAGCGGTTAATTAATTGGTAAGTTAAAGTACAGATACAAAATTTCAAGAAAGCAGAGGTCGAGAAAATGTCGCCGTCATTTTCTAGACTTATGTAATGTAAGTTACATTGTACATAAATATACACTTACATAATATCCTCTGTGAATATTTAACTAATTGTAAATATTTGGATAAGCCACACAAAGGGTAAACATCTTTACTTAAACCATAATTATTTAAAACACTTTTAAACAACTGTATAAAAAGCAGGAGTCTCACTGGAAGAAATTATTTGTATTTATATGATACTGATGATGATGTTAAACTAGTTATATATATTTGAATAATTAATAGCTAATAATTAAATAAATATTCTGTTCATATAAAAATACTTTACCAAAATGATACATTATGAGAAAATACTTGAATATTGGAGGAGGAGGGCTAAAAAATTAAATTGTTTTCATAATACAAAACCAGCAGGAAACTATACTCGTATATAAATACATACACACAAGAAACAAAAAACACCAATAAAAATTAAATCTAAATATGAATAAAATAAATTATTATAAAAGTTATCTAATTATAAAATTATCCAATAAGTAATATAAAATATTATTGGAGAAGGGAGAGGGGAGGAAATTTTTGGGGTAGATTTTATAAATAAAATAATGTGATATCTCAATGAAAGCGAAGAAAGTACTCAACGAACAGTTTGTAATGAACAATTTTATTTATTCATTACCGCTGGAAAAATTGTCAACCAATTCAAACTCATTATTAATTCATTGGTAACAATGCATGCCCTGATTTATTTCACTCGATGCTCCTCATTCCAACTGTCACGTCATGTTGATGATTGTTGACCTCATCATACATCACCCCATCGAATATCGCATCATTATCATCTACGCACTTTTATGCATACGCATACGCACAGACACGTGTCCCCACTTGACCAATTAAATAATTACCCATTTATATTTTCTTCGTTGAATGTGAATGACAGGGCCCATCCCAGCAACCTCACCCAGCACCATCAATCCAATCATTCATCCCATGCCAAACATAACAATAACAGAAGTTCAAGTTGTATTTATTTTTTTTACAAGTGGCCAATTTTAAATCAGAATCAGATCATGTCATACGAGAGGAGACTTCGAGAGAGGAAAGTAAATATGAAATGAACTGAATGACAAATCAAAATCTTTGACTTTGGCTTGGTCGGATATAATGTTACAGCTTTTCAGTGGGATCATACAAGTGATAATGAAAATTATAACAACAACTCGATCATATCATATCATATCAATTATTTTAACAAGAGTAACATTCAAGAGCAGCCCTCCCTCAGTCGGTTATTAAATCATCGACATACATGACATATACCTAATTCAATAATACTACGGTTTGTTTTCGCTGTTACCCAATCTCCCCAACCTAATTAATAGGCAAATTTAGCTAGTCTGGTTTGCTTGAGTTCATTCGATCATTGATATGATCGATCAGGAATATGATCATGATCGTAATCATGATGAGTCCGGTTAAGCACTGATTTTTGAAAGGGCCAATGTGACCAATGGCCATGAAAAATCTTACGGTTATTATGATGATCTGCCAAAACACAGGACACCTCTTTTAAGTAGGATCGCAGAAGCTGATATGATTTAGTTGTGATCATGCTAACGATGACGATGAAGATGATTATGTAAGAGTTCGAAAGAAACGGATGATGATGATAATAATGATAATGAAAGTGATCAAAATCAGATCAGATCTAGGCTGGGCCGTCCATAAGCCAAGCCAGGAGAAGAAAAGACGTAAATCAAGTGACGATTCTGTTGCTATTTAAATTAGTAAATGTAGGCATGTGTATTGTGGGTAAGTTTGTATCTACGTCAAATTTACTTTCATGTATGTAGGCATCTTTGTTTGGGTTATTATTGCATAAGATTAAGATGCCCAAAAGTCTGCTCTAGCTCTGTTGTTGTTTTGTACTTTCCATTTGCTTATGATTTTGATTCAGATTCACACTTGCAAATGACAAAAGATAATTACAGGGTATGGGTCGTCAAATGCTAATAAACTGGTTTGGTTATTGGATGATCAGATCAGATCGGGCCTTTGATTTTGATTCTGGGCTTGTTTTCCTTTTAGTGGTTGGTGGATGATGTTAAATGTTAAAAATGGGAATTTCATATAATTGCCGATGTTAATGTTGCATTAAATGCTATTATTTCTTCGAGAGCACGAGCAATAAAGATTAAAACTCATTTATTGTGCTGGTGGAGATGGAGTTATTATTGCAGAGGCAAAAGCAAAGCCAAGCTAATGATTAGGTATGAATTGTTGATTGATGATGTTAACAATTAAATAGATGCTAAACTAATGAATCAAAATCAACCTTAGTGCACTTTATTTTTAAATTTTGAAAAATCTGTACTACAGGGCAGAGGGCAAGTTTATGCTGCTGTGTTGTGACATGACTGTGACGTGACAGATGAAGTTCAGCTCACGCAATAGAAATGCACTTTCGGCACTCTTTTGACAAGAAAACTGCATTTTTCAACGTTTTCATAAGCCAAATAGGTGTTCATTTGAGGTAATGGTAAAATGGTAATATGTTGCAAGTTCAACTGCGATATATTATTGATAAATGATGGCATTATCTAATTAATTATATGATTTGGTAATTTCTTTTAATTAAGTAAAGTTTGTAAAATTACGCATTTTGCCATTTTGCATTCCGAAAGTCATAGTCATATGCAAATTAAAAATTGTTGAAGCCAGAAGACAAAATCAGGGGAATTATTTTTCTAAACAAAATCATTTATTTTTTTACGTATATAATTTTTTGCTGGACTAAACTTATAGAGAATAGTGACAGTAATTTTAAGGTGAAATCTTATTGAAGAATTAAAAATTTACATTTAAAGGAATATATGAAATGAACAGAGTCGATCAGCTTCTATAAGAGCTATATACTTCAAGAGGGAAATATTAGATTACATAATATTCAAAGGATTTAAAGACAGTACACTTACGACATTAAAAAGATTGAGCAAATTCACTAAATTAAAACTATGTTTTCTCTTGGCTTACATAAAACTAATACTTGGCATTTGTTTCTGAGAAAGGATAGAAAATAGGACAGTCAAGATAAGCTAAGGAAGTATTAATAATCACAGACAAACCTATATTAATTTCTCAGGAAAAAAGATTTATAATGAAATGTTTGGCAACTACATCTAATCTAAAGAATTTGGTATAGGCAGGGGTAAAGTAAGATAAAGATAATAAGTTTAAGCAACATGAATGAGCACTTTTTAAAGTAGACTGGAATAGAGTGCTCTGCCCGCATATAATTTGTACTGTGCATATATAAAAACTGAATATGGCACTTTAGATAAGGCAATACAGATAAGGTGGAAGGAGGAAATAAATTTCTAGGAAAAGTCTTTTGTTATTTAAATGACAATAATTATTGACTTATTTGCGGATGTATCCAGCGGGAGCGGCGTAGCCGGAGGCATATGACAAGGCTGGACCTGCGGCATAAGAGACTGATGGACCTGCGGCATAAGAGACTGCTGGACCTGCGGCATAAGAGACTGCAGGACTTGCATAGGATACTGCTGGAGCATATTGAGTAGCATATTGGACTGGGGCATGAACTGCCGTTACAGCAGCCACAGGCCTGGCAACCGCCACAGGTCTGGCTACAGCAACCGGAGTGGCAACCGCGTGGTGAACTCCGGCAGTTCTATCTACAACAGCGTTGAATCCATTGATGGAGTCAGCAGTGTAGGTAACGGTCCTGACGGCACCATCGGGCTCGACAAGGGAGTACTGACCACGGACAACATCTCCATCGCCTGTTTGAATAATCATAGTTTGCACTTTTAACTATTTGTCTTACTCAAAAAATGTTTTAGGTTTAATAATCACGATATTTAAAATGGCTGAACTTACGGGTTTCGTGGGCAGACTTCTGGTCACCAGTCAAACTGTCAGAGACAGAGTATCCGTAGGAGTATTGTGGATGTGGGTCAAAGGGCTCGGCGCGCACGGCAGTTGCAACTGCTGGAACGGCATGGGCTACGGTCGCCACCTGAAATGGGTTATACGAAACCTTGAAACGAAGCCTTGCACTGTCAATTTCAAATGTTCTGACTGATTTGCCCAAAGCCCAAAATGTAAATCGGACTTTGCATATGACTATTTCATTCAAGGGCATATTGCGCTACGAAAAGCGGTATAATTAAGTTTAAAAAAATTATAAATGAGAACGTACTGGACGGGCAACTGCAACTGGTCTGGCTACCGCAACTGGTGCCGAGATAGCTTGGACAGCCTTTAAATACGTTTAAAAATAAATATTTTAAAGTCTCTCTCAAAATCCCCCTTAACCAACTCAATAGATAAATCGTGCAATTAAATTATTATGTAATTACTGGAGCATAGCCTTGGAAAACTGGGGCAGCCTGGACAGCATGCACTTGCTGTTGAATGAGTGGAGCCGACTGGACATAAGTTGGGCGAACAACTTGTTGTACCACAGGGGCCTGAGCGTATCTGACCTGTTGAACCACTGGAGCCTGGGCATAACGAACTTGTGGGGCATAGGTTTGATATGAAGGGCCCGCTCTGATTACTTGCGGGGGTGGCCCATATCTAGGTCCGGCGTGTCCTATCCTAATTCCCGCACCGAACCCAATCCCGGCAGAAAATACCTGGGCTTGGGAACCCGCCACGAGGGCAAGCAAGGTCACGATCTACATAACCAAACAAAATTAAATTAGCTTTTAACAATTTATAACGGTCACAGCACCTTCCTCAACCTCCACCGAAAAATATAATTGTATCAGGGCACCCCACTCCTTCCAAATTATTTTTTTTACCTTAAGCATTTTGTTATTTAAGTAAAACTGCTTGACAAAGGCTGCTGCTAATTACTCCCTAAACTTTCTTGACTCTTCACTTGGATAACTCTTCTCACTGAATGATAATCTCCCATGAAGAATCTTTGTATTTATACTAGACTTCATTCCAACGTCTGAACAACATCAGCTATTCCACAGTGTAAATTCAATCCAATATTCCAATCCAACCCAATCCTATGCAAAAAAAAATGCTCCAAATATTGCACATTGTTGCATCGTCGTTACATTGTTCTTGACAATCATTTTCAATGACAGGATGGGCATCCAAAAAAAAATGCTCAGTGTTGCTGTTACGTTACCTTTAAGGTAAGTATATTATTCCCAAGAAAAAAAATACCTAAATGCATTATACCTAGTCCATTACTGCAATCGATAAGTCACCTACAACTTATTCCACACGCACAATCCAATATGCCGAGCCAATTTAAAATGCATACGTTTGAAAATGAATGAACTGTTTTTTAAATGTAACGTTTTTCATAGATCGAATATCGAAATTGAATATCATATCATATCATACATGCCCTTCGTCACTGACGAATCGTCAGTTACAAGCATAAAAAAATTAGTCCCATGCCATGCCAGATTCCCTTGTAGCAGAAACTTCTATTGCAAATTATGCACCATACTTTGTTTGTAATTTAATTGTGGTAACCTACACTTGAAAAACTGCGATGAAGTGAACGAGACCAGTTTACAAACTTCAATTCAAAATCAACATCATCATCATCATCGTCTGTAAGCGTCGGCGACTGTCAGCCTCAGCGTCATCGCCCATCACATGGGCCATTCCCTTGGACAAAACAAAAGCGAAAGGGGGCCCTTCAAAAATTTAAACAAATCCAAGAGAGATTTCCTCATCTTCAGCTTGAGAGAATGATTCTGCTCTGATTTTTCTTTCGAATTGGCTCGGTAATTGATATTGACACTTCAGAAGCAGTGAAGTCGTCCATTTCTTATCAGTCGAGTCCTTCTTTAGCCATTGTCAAAGTCATAAATTATTTAATTTGATAAGATATTGATGACCCTTCCACCACCACACCACACCACCACCTTCCAATGAAGAACAATCAACATCATTTCATTTGTCAAGTGAAATAAAAGGGGACAGCAAACACCAGGCCAGGTCAGACAAAAATGTTACATCATCTCATCTTTCATGGAATATGGATGCCAGCGATGACAAAACTCCAAAATCGTAAATTTTTTAGTACCCTTAATTCGGTGGGCTGCGATAAGATAACTGTAACAGAAGCCATGTCTGCAGCTTGTTGCACTGTTACTGTCAAAATTTTCGCAGGAGCTGCCAATTGTCGACAATAAGATTATCATATTAATATCATTGTCATATCGTTTCATAAGATAAGATGAAGGTAGTTAAGTCAAAGTGATGGAGGTGGAGGATAGGATATCGTCGGCAGCGGTGGTGGCAATGGATAATATGATGCCACCACGATGCCAGACCAGCGCCAAACGGATGTCTGATTTATTGCGGTTAGATTATCCAACCCACGCACTCAGGTCAATTTCAATATTCATATTTTTTCGAATTGCTCATAAAATATTAAAAGGTAATATCGTTCTATTGAAGTTGAAGTCTGAAGAGTTGGAGAGATGATGATGATATGGCGAAAGACGACATAATAAGCAGTTATTAAAAAATTAGCCAAGTTAACGTTCATATTTACGGCTTGATGTTTTACTTTTTGGTAGCTGATGGTGAATTGATGATGACATTATGCGTTTTGCTTATATATATCAGATCTGACTCCTGACCTGAGGAGGAATACCTACCTAGTAGTAGGTACCTATGTGGATGCCAGACCTAGTCAGACCACGCCAAAAATAATTTAGCAAAATCCTGAATAAATTATTATTAGCAAGGTTATTTATTGATATTGAAGCTCTTGTGAGCTGCATGAAGATTACCGCAATCGCTGTCAATAATCACAGTGGGCGCAATCATCAGCATCAGTATGGTGGCATAATATGATTATCATTATCATCAGTTTTGTTGATTTGATACTTTTGATATTTTTAAACAGTAGTAAAAAGGGTAGGGATAACCCTTTTATGTGAATTGTCAACATATTTTCCTTACAGGATGAGGGCGAGGAGGGAACAAAAAGGAATAATTTAAGCCAAAGAGAATTGGTATTGCGTAAAATTACCTTTACTGTCAACTTAACTAATTTAGAGTGTAGTGTCTCAAGTGGCAATAATGTGGGCAAAATGTCAGTAGGTATAATTTTAGCTTTAATAACAATTAATATCTCAAATTTTCAATCCAAAAAGCTAAAAAGGGTTCCAATATAGTGGACTGAAATTACAAAATGAAGAAACTGTGCCTATTTAAATTGGGAGTTGATTTGCATTCATTTGTCTTTTTTTCACAGGAGCAGACATAGATCGATGAAATAATTGATAAGATTAATCTATATAATCAGGATAATAATAATATTTCACTTCATCTATTTGTTTTGTTCGTCATCAATGAGCACTGGGCACTGATCAGGTCTGTGTAAATAAATTCATTAATTCATTTGTAACATGCCATGCAAAATATAGGACATTCATATATTTTTTTGCAACATTGCAATTTACAATTCGTTAAAATTATAACATGATTTTGAACATGTGTAAACACACACCTCTCTCTCTCTCTCTCATTCATTCATTTTGCACTGATTTTGCACTTTTGCTAATTTACTATTTACCGCAGAGATATTTGCTTCTGTTACAATTTGCAAACTTACGCGAATAATATGTGAAAGAGTGGACCTTCCAAATTACTAAACATATTATATGGCCATGATGGCGTTACCGAATTGAATAATGCGCATAAATTGATCCAATTTTTGCCAAACATGGTTATCGATCGAATGGATGGGGAGCAGGGAGTGAGAGTGGACCAATTCCACCAATCCATTTAATAAAATTCCAACAATTATGATTCCACCCCATCTTATATGTTCCATTCCAATTGCGCAATATGGTTCATACAAATTTGAAAATGGAATCCCAATCCATTTGAAATTGATCAGAATCAGATCAGATCAAATATAAATATATTTACAAAATCAAAGTCCCTCTCTCTAATTAGAAAAATGTAATTGGGTATGGCACGTTGTTCTTGTTCACTTTTAGAGAATTAATTGTAATGGCAGTAGGCATATTATTTGACTTGAAAAATAAAAACTTGTTTATTTTTTGCCCGATACTTAAGCAAATGCTTATCATTTATGCTTATCAGCGTCAATCAGGGGAGTAGAGTTTATTTAGTTAAGTTAGTTAAGGTGGTTGCGGAATGCGCGGTCGGTAAGCTCATAAAAAATTGGCACCTCATAAAAATGCACACATTGTTGGCATTTCCAATGATGATGATTGTAGTTAATTATTGTTATATTATTGTCATTGTTGGATTGTTGACGAGGAGGATGACGATTGTTTTGGTACAGGAGATAGGATCAAATTCATTATGACATGAGTTTGACTATGGCCATAGCTCACAAAAGTGGATTGGCTTTTGTCAACTGTCCACATTTTCTTTGCTGCTAGCGATAAACATAATGCTCACAATCAGTCTAGCCATGTTCATATTGTTACCGCTACTTTGTTACTTTTTAAAACTAATTTAATAGGTAGGTGGTGGCTATGATTATGATGGAAAGTTCAAAGTTGATTTGTCATCCATTTTTTGAATTTTATGAAAGTTGTCCGATATTTGTCATTTTGCTTGGGTAAGAAAAATGATTGATCAGTTCAGTTTGTTGAAGTTGGTCATTTTCAAAGTGGATTACTAATTTACGATTGAGAAGGTCAACTTTAGCTTTTTTGAATGAATTGATTCATTGATTTGATGAATGAGTTGAGGGCGAGGGGACTTTTATGGATGGGGCGGTAGGCATACGGCAAACGCTTGCTCTTGGACTTGATCAACATTTTTTTATTACAATACGATCGGTCAACGTCAGTCACCACCACACCAGCGTCAGGACAGACTGGTGACCATTTCATTTTGACCATGGATCTATTAATTACGACCAGCTAAATAGTTTACTTTTAACTTAAATTATTACAAAAGAGTTAAAGAATCAATCAGCGAGACAAAGTTTTTGCTGTTGTATTGTTGTTCCAATTTGGTTTGACAAACAAATGGTTTCTTCAAGCTTTCAGATTAATAGAGATGTAGGAATTTAAAGTAGAATTGTGCTGACAATTGACATAGACGTATGAGAAATAGAGATAAGAATCTGCTCTTGATATTTTATTTTGGCTCTTCATTGAAATACATTTTAGTTGCCTCATCTTCTCTTTGACAAATGAAACGATTTTTATTGGAGCACTTTTTACGTTAAATTAATTTGCATTTTAAAGCCAACAATGCTTAAGAATTGATCTGGGAGACTATTTTTTAACTTGATCTTTTCGATTGATGTACCCAACCCAATTAAAATGGTGGAATAATGGGATACATCATCAGATCTGGGGTTCACACTAACTGGGCCATTTGGGGCAGCTTGTCTTACATAAGTAGATACGTCAGTCAGGCGAGATTGATAATTGACACCGGTGTCAGTGTGGTTAAGGGCATGAGTGACACTTAAAAAATGACTAAATGATATCATGCATCATGATATTTATTTCATGATCGGTGGATGTGGAATGACTTGACACTTGACAAAACAGATTTACACTTTTTTATTTTTTACAAATGAAAGGGCAAACAACAAATGTCACACTGGATATTTGCAGGGGGAAAGCAATCATGTGGATTGTAACGTTTAATTTATTTACTTAAAGTAGTTTAATAGTTGAATATTTTATACTCGAAGACGCTGCCGTTGAAATGCAAACATGGCGGCGGCTGCAAAAGTATGTGTATTTGGGTCATGATGTGATTCCAATTCCAACAGAAGAATAATATAAAAATATTAAAATGAAACTTATTAAAAGTGGAAGTTGACTATAATTTGTCCTCATTAACTTCATATATGCATAATATACTTTTGCAGCAATAATGAATCGGAATTCCTTTCCCCAGGAATGTTACCAATTGCAGTATGTAGTTTAGTTGGCTACTGTTCCCAATCCTAATTTGCTTCGATTTTGATTTTCGACCACTCCAATCACTCGTCGATATTCCATATTATCTCTAGATGCATTGATTAATGAGATAATGTGAGATGTGAGAAGATACATTAAATAATCATAAGCATGCTGAGATAGATAGTGAGATCGATACGGGCAATTAAAGTTTGTATGTGATTATATAGCACTCATTTTTTATGATTTGCAAATTGCAAATAATATTGTACACATCTATAGTTTTTTGAGTTACATTGTTAAAAATGTAATTAGCATAACTGCCGAACAGTACTAGTTTACAAACACGCGTATAAAAGTGCTAATTTGGTTGTTTTTCATTTTTTATGATGGTGATCATGTACTGTAAAGGGATAATATCAAGGGGTGTCCACCCATAGTTGCCGATCGGAAGTTGCCGATTTATTGATATGTCTCTGACAAAATAATTCATTGATTTGGGACAAAGTTGCCGATTCGCATATTTTGCAGTTTCTTGGGTTGTGGAATCAGCCCCAGAGGCCAGAGTAGAGGAAAAATGGGTAGACTTTAGCAGTTAGCTTAGCGGCTAGCAGAACCTTCACATGTCACACAAAAAAATCTCATTTTGTACTCTTGCGTAACATTATTTAACATTGCAGGACAGGGCATTGAAGGTAGGGCTGTCACACTCGACCTGATCATTTCCCATCTGTATGTCTATGACAGAATATGTGAATTCCCCTCCCCACTAAATGCCAAAGGTTGCATTTTATGGTAAAAGAAATTTTTACCATATCGAAATTTTTTTAGATTTAGCCCTCAAAAATCAAAGTGAGTGAAGGGGGGACCATTCCCTATGTTTTACTTGCGTCGGCAACTATGTTGTTTTTGCATTGGCGACTTTGGAATCGGCAAGTATGGGTTCGGCAAGAATGGGGGTGAATCATATCAGGGACATATTATGTGACTGTGATATGGTATTGAAGGTTAAATTCTTATTATTTGAAATTCTACTAGACTAGACTCGTATTGTATACTATCGTCTAGTATGATCAAACTAGTATATCTAGGGAAAGTTAAAAGTTAAATAGAGTGGCAGCATTTTCACTTGCTTTCATATGGATTTGTATGTGTGGAATAATAATATCCGTTTATGCTCTTAGTAAAAACTGGAAGCATTTTTAAAAAATGTATCTAATGTAATGTAAGTTTGAAATGTAATATAAAAGTACATTATGTTTATGCAACTCCATAACTTTACGTAGCTTTATTTCAAACGTGAATTTAAGAATAAACTGCAATAAAAAATAGTTTTGTATACAAATTTTATTTGCTAAAAAGGAAAAGTAACGTTCAGGTAATAGTAGAGTTTTTGTGATAAAAATGTTTTTAGCTTTGTTAATTAATATTCTCATTGGAGACATATCTCTTTTCATAAGCTCTATTTATTTTTTTCATTGAAATGTAACAAGTACAAGTGCATTTCAAGAGTTACATTACGAGTTTCAGAATTCAGAAAGCAAAAGAAGCGGCTAATAAAAACAGGCATGTATGAAATTATTTTATATTAATTATTAGAAGCGTTGCAGTTTAGATTTGGTTTTTCTACTTCAGTTAGATATAAACTTAGTACAACATTTACGTTCCTCCTTTGGCATCTTTAGGTTTAGGTCCTCCAATTGACGTTTTGGATGGCTGAGTCTGAGGACTCTTAGCCTGAGCTTTCTGTGGAACTACAAGTTTTAATACTGGAGCTGCAGTTTTCGCTTTAGAAAGGCTTTGACTGTCTTTAGTAGCTTGGGTGTAAATTTGGGCAGATTCTAGAATGAAAAAATAAATGAGGGATCGATAAATTTTCAGTAGACTAAATATTAATCATTAATTCATAATTAAAATCGGAGACGGTTTAGTTTAAGATTTTTACTGATCGTTTGAAGGGACGTATTCATAGTTGAAAGCACGTTCCCAACTCGATTCATCATATGTCCAATTCCCCCATGTGAAGGTTTTACCCCTGCCGAAAGAGCCACTGCTTTTGTATTTGACACTGGTTTTATTTGCAGTGGAGGATGCTTCCGTAGCCAATATGCTCTCCAGGCACGCTGGATAATTATGGCTGCGTTTTGTTCAATCTTC
>JAQIXQ010000073.1:0-68272 GCA_034700485.1 Pseudosinella alba
ATGGGCCAATACCATGTGATAAGCTCTAGGAATCAATTCCAACTCTCCTCCTCTGCCAAATTTTCGCAAAATTGATGCCGCTCTTGAAGAAACGTCCATTTTTATTGTGTATATACTTTTAAAAATAAAGTTGAATTCAGATAAAGGTTTTAAAATCTATGTAATTACTATTTAAAAAAGATTAATTACAACATCAAGGAGAATAACTTGTGTATACCCTGGTGTCGGGACTTATCTTAAATCTGGAATACGACTCAAGCTGGACTTGAATGCAAGGCAGCTTCATTTAGATTTGTAATGGCCACGCCACACTGCATGGCTTTTAGGATTTTGATTGAAGGAAACATTATTCAAATGAACATACATATTATGCCTTTCCATCATTCATCATATCTTCATCGTATCTATCATGCCAGAAATATCTTTCCTGTAAAATCTAAGAATCGAGCTAATTAGCTATCTAATTATCCTACAAATTCATTATCTAATTTGGTATATGTACTTATTACCACTTCCCAATTCACATTAAATGTCCATATTTTTTTAGATAGCTACAAATTGCATTCATTCGATACGATTCCAAAATGGAGAAGTCAGTAACCAACTCGTATGCATTAATACATACCTATACATTTAAGATTTATGCAAATGGGATTTTTGGTACTGATCTTGATAAACTTCATTTAAATAATAAAAAGAATATGCTGGATTATAAGGAGTTTCCTTCGGGTTCGGAAGACTGACAATTGGAATGGAGTACGCCAATGCCCATAAAAATTTCTTGGAAATTTCCACGATCAATGTGGCTCGAAGATAAAAAATATATGCGACGATTACAACGATCAATGCTTTATAATTTACAACAATGCTCTGCAAATAAACGGTAATCATTCAAATGATGCTATTTCAAAACGAGTAAAATATAGGTTTGAGCAGATTACCATTTATATATACAAATACATGTGTATGCCTAAATTCAATGTGTTAGTGCTGTAAAAAGGAAAGAGAAATCAGAAAATCAAGGTCAGCAACTCACTGACACAGATTTCTTCCTCTTCTCTGCAGCAATAGAGTAACTGCATCGTAACTGTAGAATGGAAACTGTTCATTACAACAATTTACTATATTAGTTGCACACGACTTGAAGAAGTTCTGATATATCATCTTATCATCTATTCCTACCTTCCTACTTTCAACGCGTGTTTTTGTATAGCATGTAGTAAGGAAAGCGTACCTTATGATATAAGGTACCTTGTGATATTGCTCCTGTTACAATACAGCTTGAGCAAGTAACTGTATATAAAAAAATGAATTTGCATTAGTGCAGACATATTTTAAATGTATGGTCGAATTCACGAAACTGTGAATTGCATAGATATCCTACAAGATGATGATGAGATGAGTAATAATTTCAGATATAAACATCATAACTGCAACTGGTCATATATTTAGAATAGGAAATAACTTGTAGTTTAAAATGCTTCCTCGTCCCGTCTCTGCATCTTATAAATCTCACCATCACCACCTGCTGCCTCGTGTCTAGCATAGTATCATGTTATCCTTCAAGTCGTTTCTTCGGGCCCAACATTTTCTTTTTCTTGTCTTTTTCTACCACTTGACTTATTTTTCGTTCTTGCACATTGTCAGTTAGCCAGCCATGTTCAGTTATTCATGGGACATTTATATGGCAGGCAGGGTACAACGATATTCTGATGAAGATAATATTTGCCACGTATATTGACAAAAATTGAACAATAATAGCTAGGGAGAAAATTTGCTTTTCCTTCCATTAATAAAACATTTTATATGAAATGACATTCGCAGACAGTGCATCTAACACGACTTGAAATAGAAGCATAGGCAAATGTTGTTATTACATGAATATAAATTGTCTTCTCATCATGATCAATGCAATTCAGAATGAAGTACAAAATTACGAGACGATTTAATCACAATCCCCGTTGTAAAACTGATGAATGTACTTAACTTGCCTAAATTACATATCTGCTCATCGTCAGTACTTTATTTTGTTCAATAATGCTGTCTATGTGAATTTAGCAGTGTTGAGCTTCCGCTGCTTCTCATAAAAGATGATACTCAATCCCCATCGTGCTCAATTCATCGCCATCATCGCATCAAGCCTACTTCAAAGTTTATGTAGCTGCAGTAATGAATAGGCTAAATAGGTTTAGCAGTTCCCATTTTTATTTCAAAACGCCAACCTCGCAAATTGCGATTGGTATTGCTACCCCTTCTACTTCTACTCATTAACTTTATAAGCTTTTCTAGAAAAGGGAAATCGACTAGTTTGGTGGCTGGCTAGAGGAGAGAGAACCTTAATATAGGTAACTTACTTTCTTATGGGGAGCATTTTTATATTTGAAGGGGTAAAATTTTATTACTCTTCGTCCTCGCCCGTGTTCTATCAAACAGAAGAGATTAGAATAGTTAGAAAAATAAATTTAAAAAAATACTATAAAAAATTAAATATTTAAGTAATCATGACCGTATTGTTTACTTTTTGATTTTGAACAATTGCCATAATAATATATACATTTGATTGCAATTGCATCGCATGTAAAACTAAGCAAGTAGGTACTGTTCATTGTAAGCACATACTCATTTTCAATTATAACAATGAGATAAGTGGATTTTTAAAAAATGCTACTTTTGGCTCAATTACAGACTTTGATTGATTGATGCAGTTTGTCTATAGTTCATAGACGAATTCTGTTCTTCTCGTCGTAGTACACAGCAAAGTTAGTGTTGCGAATATGAAGCGATTATAAAATACACTCAATCACAAGGAGATGATGTATAAGCGTCCTCCAAGCGGTCATTGGTCATCATTCATGGCAATTGATAATACATATGTAACCATTTTTATAGGGAAAATATTTTTCAATTGAGTTTGCGTCTTTTGATTGATTGAGTTTGAGATTGCGTGTCTCTCAAAAGTTTGAAGAATTTTATGAAGGATTATGACAATCTTAATACGTAATACTTGTCATACAGCAGTTTAGTGGGGTGTCTAGTTGTCTCGAAATTGGCTTATAACAGGAAGTGCAATTTGAGCAATAGAAAACTTACCACGAAGGTAAATACTGAGGATCCCAGGGTGAAGTGAGGACGGATATATTGGAATTCAGTCTCTCCCTCAAGCGAAGTAATATCATGTCTGCAGATATTTTGGTCGATAAAAAACTGAAATTGCTAAAGGATCTCATTACAAGTGGGTTCAGATATTGTAATCAATCCCTGTCGGAGTGGACATATCAATATCAACTTTTTGTCATTGTAATTAATACATTGTTTTATTAACAGGCGAGCCGCGTCTCAATAGCCAGCTGGACCATGCCTTTTTGATAAAGTTCCTACGCGCAAGGAAATATGATGTGAATGCTGCCTTCAGAACAGTAAATAATGAACAATCAAATGATTCCTTCTTCCATCATATTTATTTCCCGGACAAATTGGGTCTGAAATTTAAAAAAAATTATGTGACAGCTCCTTCAATATTATGAAATTCGTCGCGGGATGGGTGACAACCTGAGAAGATTTTGTCCCCATGTGTTGCGTCCAGTGATAGACACCAATATGTTTGCAGTAATGAAAAATCGAGACCCTTATGGAAGACAGATACTGGTTTTCAAGGCAGAACTATGGGACCCATCAGCAATCAGCCTGGATGATGTATTTCTGACAACATTGCTCATAGGAGAGGTTAGTTATTTCTTTATTGTGCGAATAAGGCTTCATCATGCAATTTGCATATGGAGTTTAGTTTTAAACTACTCTATATCGGATTTGACAAACTCACTTACTTATACGGACCTAAAATTTTATTGACTTTTTGTATGTCCGTTTTGTAGGCAGGAAGGTTTATTCGTGCATTCGTTTTTACCTTTTTCGCATGGCGACAACTAATGTTGTTTTCTATTGATTTAAGCCAACTCAGATCACCCCAAATAAGTAAAAGTCAAGGGCCATGTCATCTTCACAGCACAAATATATTAATAACTTTTTATGGGGCTGAAAAAGTTGTTACAACTTTTGATAATGGAAACCCTGTAAAGTTGTAAACGGTTTTGCTTTAAAAAATTTCTATGCTCTTCTATTTGTCCTTTACAACACGACTTCAGCAGATATAGAGAAATTGGCTAATTGTTGATTTGGGGTTTCAGTTTTCTTGCATGCAAAAACATCTATGAATTTATTTCAGTTTAGGGTAGCCATGATTGAGGCACTGCAGATTTTATACATTAGAAAAATTATTTAAAATTTAACTAATTAATAATGAAGACAATTATTTATACATAGGAAATGATCCGTTCAGAAAAAACTCAGATTCATGGAACGGTTGTGATCCAGGATTTGAAAGGACTGACGGTAACCCACGCACGACAGTTTACCTTTGCTCAAATAAAGAAGTGCATCGCCGTTTTACAGGTACTACAATGAATAGATCAACTACATATTAAATTACTAATTCCTTAAGGACAATATGTTACAATAATACATATTAAATATTGTTTAAATTGATGTTTAGCGAGCATTCCCAGCCAAGTTCAAAGCAATTCATGTAGTCAACGAACCACTCGTTTATGACGTCCTCTTGTCTATCGCCAAACCCTTTCTATCCAGAAAACTAATGAGCAGAGTACGTCAAATATAGTAACTATTTCAAACGTCATTTTCCATGTTTGGGAGCGAGTGTAATTGAAATTAAGTAAATTGTTGTTTATTTATAATTAACTGTTACAGATTACGTTTCATGGAAGCTCTCTTAATAAATTGAGAGAAGCCGTGGGGGACAATGTTTTGCCGGAGAGTTTGGGTGGATCATTGACTGAAGATGCGGCTGTTGATACGACATTTTCAGAGTCACTCTTGTCAAGCTCAGCGTACTACTCACGAATGAGGGAATTTGGCTACATTTCGTAAAGCCTGGAGGATTATCCATAGTTGTTGACATTTATTTTGTATAATACAATTTACGAGAAATCTTTATTTATTTATATTCTGTTACTAAATATTATAAAATATTTCAAAATTGCCTGAATTAAAATAACAAATAACAATTCAGTGACCATAATATATTAAGTAGTTTTAATTGCCGATAATTCATTGACCCTGATAATAATCCCAGTAGACCCGTCGTAGTGGATATATCTGGGATAGTTTGAAGTTCCAGTGGCTATTATATGTTCCCAGGGTACAGTCTCCCGTTTCCCGATCCCTCCAAATGTTCCCCCCATAGCAAAGAGCTGGAACACACTGGCTTCCCTTCTCATGAAAGAACATTTCACGGGGACATTTTGAGGGCCGATCTTCATTATCGATTCGACTGTGAATATTGACATATGGGGAAATATGACCTTTCCCTTCAATGTCATCCCTTTTCTTCCTCAATCCTACTTTATTAACCAAAGGTGGATCTATCCAAATAGAAAACGACGACTGTTACTTTCTTCGAGAAACAAATGACCTCCCAAATATTAGACGGTTCGTATACTACTAACCTTTTGACCAGTTAAAATTTGAAGATTCTCCTGGTTGGGGAAACTCTCGAAATACAATTCTGATTGATTTTTTTACTGGGAAGGCACCGACATACCTACCTATGTGGAAAATGGTAAGCACTAATACAAGAAATATAACGTAACGACGATGAGCTGGCATTGTAAAAGTATCATGTTTATCAATGCAAGTATCATGTAAAGGTATAAATGGTTTATCACTAATTATCACTGTCCAACTTAGGCTGGCTAAATTGTTCACAACGGATTTGACGCTGAAATTTAGATTTAAGGCTTAAGGTCTACAAACTTGTATTCGGAAGTGAGCTGGAAAATTTAGTATGCATACGTATATGGTGTTACCTAAATTAAATTGAGAAATCGTATTGGAATTAATTGTTAGTAATTAAAATTTTATTGCTGTCACAAATTATATAACATCATATAAAGTATAGATTACTTAATACAATTTTTCGCAACTTTTCTAGTATGACCGAATGCTATATTTAATATAAATTGAGAACCATTCTATAGAATTATGTGATTGCATTGCCCTGTCATTTGGTTCCTTTCACTTCGATACCCGAATACAATGGATGGATTAATATCGTAATCCTCCTCAAGTAACAGAGTTAATCCACAATCCACACTTAACTATCTCGATAAGTTTTATTCCCCGTATCAGATGGAAGGAAACATTTCTGAGAAGTCACTTGTGAAGCTGAATTGTGATTCACGCTTTAGATAAATAAGACGGAAGTATGCGAAAGTGCTCGCTATTGAAGGAGCTTGAATCGAGAGATTAGGATAACAGCACTTCACAGTTATTAAGTTGAGAATTATATCAATTTCGTTATGCTGCTTAAATGAGTTGTTTATTGATGTCAATTATAATAGCATAAATTGGGGAGACATGCATTGGTAATTTATTGTAATTGTGAAATGAAATTTAAAAGAATGTTTCTACTTGCATGGATTTAATCGGATGCTGCATTCAAATACGGTAGGTTTAGGACCCAGGTTTACTTTTCAGCCTCTCATTCTCGGAACCCCCACCACACGTCCCTTATTATAACGATGGCTCCACCTATATAAAAATATTTAATAGAAATAAATTGCATACGTATACATTATTCATTTTAGTTAATATAGTCCAATATCCAATTTAAATAGAGCCACATACACTTGTGACACGGATGGATATGCACGGGCGTGGCCACGACCGCCTGGATAGTAACCAGACCAGTAACCAGAATAGGATTCAGAATAGTCGCATTCTCCGGTCGCTTGGTTTCTCCACTTATTTCCTCCAGGGCATCGGAGGGGAACGCACTGCTTTCCCCTAATGTGGAAGTATTCATTCCTGGAACATTCCTTTTCTTCGCTGGAGCTATCATCGGACCAGGCGTCGTAATCATAGTTGTCGTTAATGTTGGCTTCGGTGGGGTTCTCTTCTCCCCCTTTGGCTGTACCTATCAATATCAACCAAATTAATCTGCTACCCTAAAATGAGTGAACTGTGGAAAAGTCTCGAGGTCACGGATAACTTATACATTCCTAGATTCCTAGTACCTTTCACTAACTCAGGTTTCAATCTTCCACCGGCTTTCGCAGCCATTGCTGGAATGCGAATCTTTTGTCCAACATTTGCATTTGGTTCTCCATTGGCGGGATTTGGAAATGCCACAACTATTTCCATTGTTAAAACTAGAACCATAATCAAAGTGAAGAATCCCCGGTATTTACAATAGGGAAAGTTTCCCATTTTGAATACCACACATAAAAGTATAACTGCGCTTTTGAACAAAGTATGTAGGTTTTTATTTTTATGTTCAAAGATTTGCAGATGTCTCAAGTATTGAAAGATCGATGTTTCCAATTTCAAAGTTGAAGTTAGTTTGCAATGTATGAATAACGTGCTCAGACTGTTTATTATAAATGATTTAAAAATTTCAGATTCTCACGTCAGAGTTCCGAAACAAACAACCTCATAAATAGTGATGGACAAGAAGTTGATTTGGTATGACGGGAAAGTGAGTCATGCAGAGTGCATCATGTATGCATCATAGAATTAAAGCACATTAACAGCATATGGATGTTATATCCCAGTGATTCCGATATTATTCTTTTCCGAAGATCATTATCTTTGTCTACTGTCCACTCCCACTTACCGGAAACAAGTCTCGTGACCGATCGGGAAAATTAATTCTGCTTCTGTATATACACATACATAGTACATACAGTATATGTCAATGTCACCATTTGACTTGAAATGTACGAAAAGAAGAGTGTGATGTCAGTGATGCGTAATGATGAGGTTGATAGCAAAATCAGAATTTAGCTTCGGCTTGACCGTAATAACGTTTCTCCAGCATCATCTAATTTAGCGGACTTACTAATAAACTTGAAGTGTTTATTTATATGCTCCTTAGGAAGGAATTGTTGACGCATATATGTGCTTGCGAAGATTGGAACATCTAAATAGATATAAGTTCTACATTCATTCATACCAAAACTCTATTATATTATATCAATTTATTTCAATTTTCGTTCTGTATTACATACTGCAAGGAGAATTGACTCACTGAATGACTGAATCATTGCCAGTGTCAATTCATTTATGTACATCATAACATCACATATCAGATATCTGGCTAAAAACAAATAAAAAATTAATGTCAAGCAAAACTCAAAATAAATTATGACGTAAATAGGCTTATGCAAGCACTATTTACGTTTATCAGCACACGATATAAAAATGTATCTTAATTTTTATTTTCTTCAGAATACGAACGGTATTTAATTATAACGCGTACAAATTTGTGTAGGTACTTCATTTTGGTTACTTGCGACCACCTCCCCTCAATCTTAAATAAAATGTAGGATAATATTCGATTTAGTTTTTATATTACATTTGCGCATTATTATTATGCGACCACAATTTTCAGAAATCGTTCAGAATGAATTAATACCAGGTATGTATCATCATGCAGGTGTCGAAGTCGAAGTTGAATAATATGATAAGTTATCATTGATAACGATACGAAGATAAGATTATACACCTGTTCCTCCAAACCCCTTTTGAACCCTTTCTGATCTGAATTTAATAGGCATTCACATCCAGATTTGACTGATTTGACGATACCAAGCCCAATGATGAATGAGCACATGGACCAACTCGCCCACCTTGTGACCAGGTGCATCTATGCATACCGAACGATAAGCACTTCGATCGTAATTAAATCACACTGACCTTTTCGCAGTTATCTATTAAACCAATCAATCGATAAGACAAGACACTATCAGACCTAATGAAACTCCTGGATAAAAAGTCTGGCCCAGGTGTTTTGCTATTTCATATTCCCGACTATCCCGACAAATATAAAAGCCATTATTCATTCAAAGTGTGCAGCAGTAATCAGAGCTTATGAATTAGAAACTTGTTTGGAAAATATATTTAGTCAATATGATTTTATCAACAAGCAAAAGTTTCACTTTGGTCTGCTTCCTTTCAATAGCATACCCTGTGTTTGGAGCTGTCCCTTGTGCCCCTGTTCGAGTTCGAGGTTGTCCGGGAGTTGAGCCGTCGCAGAAGGCAACATTGGCCGCTGTCTACATAAGTGATTGCTTCGAGGAGCCATGCTTCTTTACGAGAGATCGGAATGTCACAATGGAAATGGACATTGACTTCCGTAAGTAAAATCTTCCTGAGGAAATTTAAAAACCAAATTAATGGCAGTGTTGATTTCAATTTTGTATGAATATATAGATGGTACGGTGACTAACATGCAAGCGGAACTTCATGCTCTTATCGGAGGAGAAATTCCATGGGATGGTGTGAATAGGGAAGCTTGCGAAGACATTGTGTCTGACGGGGATTGTCCATTTAAAGATGGCGATTATATTACATATGGAGTGGATCTATATATTGAGCCACTTTATCCGAGGGTAAGTCCAAGGAAAAAAGTATGATATTCGTTCATATATTTAATGAAATCAGGAAGTTCTCATTCCTACATGCTTTTTAAACCCTTTATCCAGGTACGAACGGATGTGAGATATCGAATATTAGATGAAAACAATGAGATTCTAATCTGTTGGATTGTGAGAGCTCAAGTGCGGTAATTTTTACTTGTTTAATTTAGTCACAATTAGACAATTTTCAAGCTAACAAAAATTGAAATTCAATAGAATAATCACCAATCAATGCAATTCTTATACCTTGATAACAATTTAGAACCAATATATGTTTTCAAAAAAATCAGAAAGTTTTTAGATTTTATTTTCTAATAAAAAATACTACCTTTTCATATTGCCGTGGGCCATATAAAGCTGCTTAGATTTCGGTTTATATGTTACAACAATTTTACTCCCTCATTCCACCTCGATTTTTTCCCTGCTGCTCTAGCAAAAGTGGGGATTACTACGCATTACGCACTCTAAAAATCTACACCCCAGGGCTTGCTGGAAGGGATAAATAATCTCACTTCAAGAGGGGAGATGAAGCTCATTTCATTTCTATCACAATTTTTTACTCAAGCTGCACTGACTCCCGTCCCGATTCTAGAAGGCAATCATATCACCCATCCTTCTCTTATGCGTAGGGACTGATTATAATTTTTTTATATCCTGGAGGATGCATCCACAGCCGGTTTTTTATCATTAGCATTAATAAAAAGTGAAAGAATCTTCCCTGAACGCAGTGGAAAAAATTCATATGCATATACGACCTGTACGTACGCATTACACATCATATACGCATAGGAACTCAAAAATGTGTTTCACAGAGCATTCACCTAAAACAATGCCATCATCATCATCGTCACTCGTGCATCCTCACCATCAATACCATCAGCAATGGAAATTTGATTCTCACTTCTCCCTCTTCACTCAACTTGCACTAGTTATCCGTATATTCCCCAGTTCCGTTTTTTATTCAGATTGATTATTTAAAGTGGTTGTAATTTTTGTGCATACAACCTTTCCAGGAAATTGAAAAACATGAAAATGCGTGCATGTTATGTGGTAAGACTCATTTCTACTGAATTGTCGACAAATGTTGACTCTTAGTCTTTGTTTGTAGTAATATGGTTAATCAAAAGATTACAATTACCTGTATCAGTTTTTCTCAATACTGCTTGTCATTGGGGTCGGAGAATCCCTCCCATTTCCATTCATGTGGCCTTCCTCCTTAAGGAGCAGTACCACCACGACGACCACGACTACGCACGCTGGCCCGCCGCATCCCCACGCTCATCATGGGCACCCTCCAGGAATTAGTACTATGATTGCCCAGCCACACAGCAGTCACTTACACGTTCGGCCCGCGACCATTGGCTCTTACTTGGCTAATCGACCATTGCCACCACTCGTCATGGGGTAAATTCATGTTTTAAATTTGAAATAGAAATTTTTACAATGACATCCACGATTTAATCCCCACGTTATGAAAACCTATCATTTAAATTGTAGTGCTCATCATCATCATCATCACCCGCACCTCCGCCCACTACCGGGGCACAATCCTCATTTACACGTGCATGGAGGTGCCGTTGGAGGGACAGGTCACCGACATCACTACCACATTCATCGACGACAACATCATCATCATCCTCATGTCTCGAACTCTTTGCGATTTGATGCACCTACGGCAGTCCAAGCTTAAAATGTTGATGCAATATTAAACGTTAATAAAAGAATAAAATGGAATCGCGAGTTAAGTTAATATACAGAATTCTGAAGGTTTTTTGTTAGTATGGGTTTTGTAAAATTAAAATAAGTGCATTTTCTTTGGTAATGATTATTTGATTTAATAAAAGTAATTCTTTGAATTTGTATTTTTTAAACAACGATGTTGACATTTGTTTCACGTGTAACCAGAGCCCCTTCCTCAGACAACTGAAATATTTTAGCAGTTTTATGCTCCAGCTTGGGGTTCCCTTTATTTGCACAAATATATTCCCATGCTGTCGGGCTCACCACTCGGATTTCGTCTTGGCGATATATTGCTAGTGAGCCGAATATTCTTCGAATGACCCATTGCCAAACAGCCAAGTGCAATGGGATATGCATAAATTCTTTTGAAAATCCTCCCTCAATTGCCAGATCCCGCAGGTATTGTTCCACTTCGCTCAGCGCAGACCTGTCTCCGCTCCGTAGGGATTCAGTTAATTTCCCTTGTTTGCTCATCAGCTTATCCTCATGTCCAACTTGCTTTTCCAGGAGGGTTACAGGAGGAATTTGGAATTTTCCTTCGAGCCAGGATACGAAATATTTTGCCTGGATTTCCATTACAAGAAATTCGGAGACCAGACCATGAGCGTTGATGAAGCAGAATGTTGGATGTTTTGGAAGAAACATTCTTTTATACAGACGGCTAATAATTGGAAGACCGTTACCATCATCCGCCTTGAAGCTTTCGGGACCGTGCTCGTTATCATTAAGGAATTCAAGGAATGGAAAGTGGGTTTGGTATCCCGTGCACAAGATTAAGACATCACATGCGACCTCCTGATCATTCTCAGTGACCACTGACCACCGGTTTAGTTTTTTTATGCTTGCTGTCTCCCTCACACTTGGGGGTAATAGGCCAAGATTGAATCCTCCCGGGGAACGGTGACATACTACAACCTGCAAATTATCATTACATATATTATATACGTTGTACTCTAAAATTATAGTTAAATCATTTAGTGAGTATTCAAGGACATTGTGGGACCTGCTTTGCTACTTTCCCGAGCTTCAAGCACAAATCTGCTGCTGAAGGGCCCAATCCCAGGAGTACTATTCGCTTGTCCTTGAACTCGTCTGCAGATTTAAAATATTTGCTGTGGAGAATATCCCCTCTGAATTTATTCATTCCAACGATCGAAGGAATTTTCGGGTAAAAGTTTACACTATCAGAAAAAGGAAAAGATAATCCCATGCTTACGCGGGAAGGTTTTTGGCCTTTAGTCGCCCCCAGCTATGTGAGATATGTTTTCTGGGTCAATTTTTAACGCTGATCACAGATCCGAAGTCCTTTTTGTGATTCCTGCAAATGCGGGGGAGTTATCCGCATTTTTATATCCATGTTTGGACAAAGATCTATATGTCTAACCGGGAATATCCCCAGCGCGTTTCCGAAATTTGTTTCAAAAGTAAACCTGTTAGATAGAGCTTTTTCTCCTCTTCAAGATGCATGTTTCCATTTTGTCGAATGACTATGTATCAATTTGCTATAATTAATTTTTATCTGTATTCGCACAACGCAATGAGTTATATATGCACTAATCAAATTGATGTATCGCGTAAGTCAAAATCCAAGCCGTTCATTACCAATGCGTATTTCAATTAGAAATCCCATTATCAATGATAAACGAATAGATCAGCATCACAATTCTCCACAGACGTCATATTTATATTCTCCTGGTTCGACTTGGTATTATTCCTCACTTCGATCAGTTATTTCAAAGCAAATGGATTTATTAATGATGACACGTTGTGAGATGGGACTTTAAAATTGATTATAGCAAATTGTTACATGGTCATTTGACAAAATGGAAACATGCATCTTGAAGAGGAGAGAAAGCTCTATCTAACAGGTTCACTTTTGAAACAAATTTTGGAAACGCGCTGGGGATATTCCTGGTTAGACATATATATCTTTGTCCAAACATGGATATAAAAATGCGGATAACTCCCCCGCATTTGCAGGAATCACAAAAAGGACTTCGGATCTGTGATCAGCGTTAAAAATTGACCCAGAAAACATATCTCACTTAGCTTTGGGCGACTAAAGGCCAAAAACCTTCCCGCGTTAGTATGGTATATGAAGGTAGTATTCTTCAAATAATGCACTTGAAAGAACGATTAAATGATTCTACGGATCAATATTTGCTCTGAAATATAAATACATCTCTCCAATATAAAAAAAAACTCTTAAAATGACCTTCCATGAAAATTACCCAACACAACACAAAATAGCATCAAACGAGAAAGACTTCCGTTCAAATGTCCTTGTATTTTCCGTTACAACTGCCCATTTTCCACCATCATTTGGTTGAACGCTAGTAACCCTTGTCATAATCTATATCCAGTCATAAATTTTACCTGAGAATGAATCTGAGCATGAACCCAAGTTACTATTTAGAATGAGATTGACTATGAAATATTACATTTACGTAAGGCCACAGTTGAAAGTGCTCAACATAGTCCACCAAATAATCATGAAGCTCCTGTTGGGTAGCAAAGGTGCTATCTAAATCAGATCTCTTATGTTTGAAATCATGAAATTCCATGAGCTGCTTCGGCAGGTTGCATCTCAAAAACAAAATTAAATCAATTTATTTACCTACTGTAAGTTTAGTAGATACAAAATATAGTTACAGAAATATTTAATTTGCGTACCTTAAATCGCTATACATTGGAAACACCAGCGGATTTCCTTTTGAATCCCAAAGGGACACATTAGGGCCCGAGTAGTTCCATACTCCACCAATGTCATTTTGCTGCTCAAAAACTACAGCCTGGATATTTTTGGTATTGGAGGAAAGAAGATGGCGAAGGGAACATAGACCGGCGGGACCTTAGAAATATAGAAATAAAGAATATGAGCTTTGTATTTATACTTGAAACGTTGGAACAATAAAGATAACAATACAGTACCGGCTCCGATTATGCAAACGGTGATAACTGGATAAGGCTGCGGCATTATTTAGTGACAAATTATGCAAAACGACAATATGCGGCGAAGCTTGTTTAAAGGAGCAACTGAAAAATGTGTCGACGCAGAGTAAATATGTAGGCCTGTTTTATGTTTTCTTAAATTCAATTGACAATTACCAATAAAGCAATTAATGCGAGTTCTGGGAAGCAATGACTCTTGATCAATATAGGTATGTCGACAACTTGTCAACTCTATGGGGGCATGTTGATGTCGTAATTTACAAGGACAGCAATTCATAGCTAAATAACACACCCAACCCAGTTTAAGTAGAAGCAACGAAGTAGAGGTTCCTTCATTTTCAATCGATAAATTGTTATTATGTAATCCTGTGACTTTTAGTGATATTAATTACGAAAACATTTATTACATTTTGGATGGGATTCACAGGTATTTCAGTTTTCGGGAGTGAATGTCGCCATCATCCACTTCAGGAGTTGCTTTTCATTATTTTTCCTTTGTGAGGATGAGTACCGAATAATTTAGACATTGATTATCCTCAACAGTGGATGAGGTAATATATGCAGACGCAATATGTAGACGCAATATCTCGATGCTACAGATGTATCTGAATTTCTTCACAATTTTGCAGAAATCAACTAACCACATAGATAATAAATGCTCTTACGCAACCAGCCACAGTCTCACCTACTTCTTGAAAATGCATAAGATGGAAATGGTAGTCATTAACTTGCAAAAGGAGGAAGAAACGTAGAATTTTAGTTGAATGATATTTAAAAAATTAGACAATAAGTATTCATTAATATATGATTTTAAATTTTCCTGATTCTACATTCCATAATCCTATTTCGTCATTATACTGGTCTTATTTCCAGTCTCGCACCTGAACCAAAAGTCGATTCCACTTCTGAAATAGTCATGTTGATCATAGTCCTAAAGTTAACAACCAGGACAATGTTTCAATTGCTGTCTAGTCGCCAGACACTGGACGGAAGAAATTTTTGATGTTGCCTAATATGAATGCAGAATATAAAACGGGAAATTACAGTTCACTCTCTTGGTATTTTTGCAGTTGTTGACAACTTACCATCAAAATACTCTTTCTTTCAAATCAAATTCTTTCAATCTAGCAATATACAATGGCATCAATTGTTGATGGCATAATGGGCAAACCTAAGCCACCTCCAGCAGAGCAGTAGCCCCCAACGGAAGAAGGTAACAACCAAAATCCACCCCACAATGAAGGAGGAAATGGGGCCCCTGGAGGTACTGGATGTGCCGGTAGTGGAAATGGAAATGGAGGGAACAACGGAGGAAGTGGGCATTATCCTCCTCCAACGTCCGAAGGTGGGACAACCGACCCACAACTCCCTTCAAGTGGCAACAATAGCAATGGGGAGCAGAAACCTTCTCCTCCTCCCTCCGTAGAAAATTCAAACAATTCATGTTAATCATGTAGTTCTGGATGTGGGAACAACAATACCAATGCCAAACCTAAACCAGCAGGATCATCTCATCCGCTTAATCAACTCGACCCGAATGAAGTTCTCCAGACTGTTGGGCTAATCAAGACACGGGCGATATCTGAGGGCATCTCACAGAAACTGATATTTGCATCCGTAAGTACGAAGGAACCCCTAAAGCGTGATCTACTTCCATACCTCTCTGGGGACGGAGTCCAACCTCCACGCAAAGCATGGTCAGTGTTTTCCCCTGACGGTGTTAACTCGGCTTATGAGACCACAGTAAATCTAGATTTACAGCAGGTAGAAGAATTCATACAGTTGCCCCCAGGCACACAGCCAAGTTTCAATACTGAGGATCCCCTAATAATTCAAGACGTTGTTCGGAATGATGAAGCTGTAAAGGAAAGAGCAATGCAGGCTGGCGTTACAAACATGGAGCATCTTATCTGTGACGCTTGGTCATACGGCTATAATGGAACTGACATGGATAAGCAAAACAAGCGATTGTTGGACATGTACTTGTATGCAAGAAAGTATGACGGAGATAACCAATATGCTCATCCTCTGGACTTTCTTGTCAGTAAGTCCGGGTTATTTCAAATAAGATAAGCTTTGTCAATGTCAATTTAGCTTAAATTGTAAATAACATTAATAAAATATTCCAAATTAAACGTCCAACAGCCGTCGATATAATATCAAAGGAAGTAATAGACATTGTGGATCTCCCACTACTGTGTCCCGGGCCGAATAATCAAGAACAAGCCCAAGAACGGCCAGTTGAACCACCGCAAGAGTCACATAATTATGACCCGCGGGTACTTCAGAAGAATTATTACAGAGACGATATCAAGCCGTTGGAAATCTGCCAGCCGAAAAGGCCCAGTTTTGAAATCGAAGGGAATACAATTACCTGACAAAGATGGGATATGATTATTGGGTAATTCATTTGTATAAATCGTTTTCTTTACTTTCTTGAATATTACTAACAATTATAATTATTGCAGAGTAATTGCACAGTGATGAGCATTTACACTGCATTTACTCTGTCACCTTTCAAAGGAATTTTTAGCGTTTATATTTTTCATTTGTAATTTTTTAAAGATTTAACTTTCATGAAGGACTAACCCTTCATAGCATAACGTTTCAAGATAGAGACAAAAAGAGAGGTGTGCTGTACAGGGCTGCAATCTCTGAAATGGTTCGGAACCTGAAATATTGATTCTTGTCGAATAATTTTATAAGACTTTCTATGGTTTAAAAGTGATGTTAATAGGTAACTATGATCTCATAGGTTGTTCCATATGGTGATCCCAGATTTCCGTATTACAGAAAAAGTGCTTTTGACCTTGGGGAATACGGTCTTGGCTACAATGCTAATTCATTAACGAATGGTTGTGACTGTCTTGGGGAGATCCGTTACATGGACTTTGTCTACGCCGACTCAAAAGGGGAACCCAAGGTGACGAGGAACGCCATCTGCATTCACGAGGAAGACGCAGGACTACTTCAAAAGCATACAGAGTTCCGTAACGGCGACGTTACCATTGCCAGATCGTGGAGGTTGGTCATCAGCTTCATAGCCACCGTCACAAATTACGACTACGCCTACTACTGGATATTTTATCAGGATGGGACAATGGAGGTTGATATCAAGGCTTGCTCAGCGTCAACTCTCTAGGTAACGGAGAGGACTGCGGGCTGGCAGGATACGGAGTGATCATGGCACCCAGGATTAATGCTCAGTATCACCAGCACATTTTCTGTGCCCGGTTGGACACCATGATTGATGGGCAAAATAACACAGTGGTGGTACAAGAAGTTATCCCGTTGCAAGAGCCATATCGCAGCGATGCTAATCCACAGATTCGAACGTTGTTCGAAGTTGGCTGGTGACTAATGAAAATAGTATCCATCCATACACCAACGCCCCCGTCGCGTGGAAGTTGGTCACTCCGGGATTTTGCAGGATACTGGCTGGGTCTGAAAGTGGAGTCTACAAAAGGGCAGGATTTGCTCGGCACAGTGTTTGGGTGACCCCTTACAAGGATGATAGGCTGTATGCTGCAGGGACATATATTAATCAAGCGCCGGGAGATATGGATGGAGTGAATGTGTGGGCGGAGAAGGAGGATGGAAACATTCGAAATACTGATATCGTCCTGTGGCATACTTTTGGATTGACTCATATTCCGAGGGTGGACGACTATCCTTTGATGCCTGTTGACTAAGTTTTATGCTAATTTCAAATGTAAAATAAATACCATAATATATGGGTGGGTAACACTATCATGACACTTTTTCCTAGGGGAGCATCGTTCATTTTCCGACCATCAAACTTCTTCAAAGCTAATCCTGCACTTGATGTACCACAGCCGGTGAAGAAAAATTGCCAATAATTATAATTATGTGAGCATTTAAACATTGCCTTTACAAATTATAATCAGATTGTTATCTCCTGTGCACTTTGGCTAAAAGTACTTCTTTAATAATAATGACATACTAGTATTCTGATAGCTATTCTGCAAACAAGTTACCTAAATGGAATTAAGGTTCCTTCCTTTCCTTTTTCCCAATTCATATATTTCTTAAGCATTACAATAATTATTATGACAAAACCTTAAACCTTTAAAATAAAATGGGGACTTAAGAGGATCCATCCTTCAAAATAATCGCCAAAATGGCCATCAGAGTGTTAACATTTTACTCGGCCACGCTTCCTTTGAAGATTCACTTTCTCATCATCCCATCAAAACAAAAATTCTATATCCCTTTCCATCTTTTTATCCAGGGCAGAATTACCATTTTCATATCCGTCTATCGACCTATCCTGTGTATCATCTCATCGATGTGTTTATTATATCTCCGACGATAAAACACGCATGCATAAAAATAGGCCATGTAGACAACATGACATGAACAGGCTTGGCTGGTAGGAATTGACATGATCTGGGTAACGGTGTACCTAAAGTAAACACATCATCACCTAAAGGAACAGGTAACAGTCCTTAAAATTAAAATAATTCCTGCAGGGCTAACGATCTTCCTTCACTCCTTTGCTCGCTAGCTACCCATCAACAATTAAAATATTCTTTTGTCCTGCTTTGAATGTCGTACAACCTAGATCCATTACAGACTTGTCTCTTCGTCTTGCCTGCTTCATTCAAAGCGATAAGCGACTTTCAGAAAGATATTGGGAGATGGATATGGATGAATGATATGAGAAGTAGATAGTTTTCAGACGAACTGCCTCATTCTGAGCATCCTGCCCTGCCGCCTTCTCTTTTTTCCACATGTATTAATGTCGTCCCAACAAGTTAGTTTGCAATTACATATTTTATACTCCATTCCATATTATATATCGTATTCCACCACCTTTTTACGTATTTACATTTTTGCTCTGGCTTTTAGCTGTTTATGCAACATATCCCATAATAATTCCCGTCTTGCATGGGATAATAAAGTAAATACAAATTCGTAAAATCCTTGTGCCTAAACTGACTTGACTAAATTGGACTATGACTTTGTACTCAATTTTAGCCTTTGAGCTCAAACAAACATTACTATAGCGTGTAATAGGCTTGTTAACAAATCACAAAATTTTATTGTTGTAATTTTCATATGCACATATATACATATTTTTTGTAGATTGTCTCAAATGCTCATGTCGCATTCAGATAAATAACGCAATCCATTCCAAATATTCCAATCTCTTTTTTCCTTCTCCTTCATATTTCTTGAATTCTTCTCCCTGCTCTCGGCATCGTGATGAAGTTATGATCATGATCATCATCGGCTCGGCGTCAATTTTTTTTGCGTGAGTGGAGCGTGCAATGAGTTTGTGTTAATTTGCTTCCCACCTGGGCTGCGCTGCACTCCCTCACTTGCCATATTTAATATTTTTTCTTGGTTGTATTGCTAATGATGCTGCTTATTTACCTTGATCTCCTAAACACTGTTCCTTGACTTTTATTTACTAACGCTAAACCTTAAAAATCCAATCTTTATATATGTCTTTGAGAATATAATGGTTTAGTATGTATATAATTAGCATACATGTATTCCTCTTTAATTTTTTAAAGCCATTTTGAATGTGGATTCTATTGTATGGTGAATTGAAGAAAGACAGGGAAATAGGATTGAAATGCTTTGGTCTGATTGCGCTTCTGTGCAAAATATAATTATTATACTAGAGTACAAAGTACGAATTTAGCTGTAAAACTTCTTGCATACTTTTACTCAACTTCTTCTTGAAGAACGCACAGCTTTTTTTGGGGGCAAGATGACTTGACTTACTAATTCTTCTGGTATATGACGTAGTCATGTGTAATAATAGGAAAAAATACTAACAATAATAATTAGTAATACTTGCTAGTCACCCATTATCACACCATCATCCTCCTCATAAACAATGACATGAATGAATTTGGCTGCACAATGGGAAAATAATGATTTGCTCACGACTTGAATACGGTTTCTGTTTTTGCTCCTGTTTGGTTTTTTCCTACTTTCTCACACCTCAGACAAAAGCTTAAATAGCACTTGAGCTCCCGAAGTTAATATTACTACCGTGTTCAGCCCAATGAGGCAATAATTGGGGAATATAATCATGAGGAAAAATTAACATAGGTTGTACAAGAGTGATACTTAATTAAAGCATGGATCCATAGTTAGTTTGTAACATTTAAGAGAGTAATGAATTATTTCAAAACTATTTTTGGTTGTGAATATATATACCAATATCATGAATGAATATAAATGAAATAATACATCATCATTATACCACCATCCCCATTTAAAAAAATTTGAAGGTTTTCGTATCTAAAAAGAATTTCATTTTTTCCCTTCACAGAAACATGGTCATATTTAAAGTTTGAAAGCATAGTTAGCATCAGAGCGAGTGCTGTGAAGAAATTTCGTGGGTTCTTAACTCACATAAGATAAAGTGTGGAAAATAATATGATTCATCAGTGTACTGAAAAAAGGATACGGATATGGTTAAGGCGTGTGTATGCAGATAATGTACAAGATAACATTTAAGCAATGATAATTTTTTCCCACCACACCACCACTTTATCAGTCCTACTATTCATATTATATTACCTATTTGAAGTCTTCAAGTGGTCATGATGATGATGCTTTTTTAAGGATCCTTTTTCGATTGTCCAAATACCTAATATATTAATGCGAATTCCAATTACCAAGTATATCATTCCCCGTTTCATACCGTTAACACCATAACCGCACAAAAAAGTATTTTCCAACCCTGCATCGTCATCATCATGATCACCTTCATTCCTACTCAAGTTGTTCCTATTCCTACCGTTGCATTAATGCTAGTTCAGGGTTGTTTTCAAGTACCATATATCATCGTTGTTCAGAGCTTCAAGAATTATATTATTTTTCAATTGAGTACAGTTGCGGGCAAATTTTTTAAAGAATATATTGGCTTTGATTCTAATTCTAACTCTTCCCATAAGGCTTCCCTCAGCCCTTTTGATATTGTTATAAGAATATGGAGCGTTTTTGTGGTTCCTATTCTCACATCAATCCAAAATGCCTTTGGATTTTACATTGAAATATCACAACTTATTGCAAGAGGCTACCTACCTGAGTAAGACGCTGCGGAGCAGCCCTGCCTCCCTCCCTATACTTGGACTTTAAAAAACAAACTTACCCCTTACACCGTGTAGGCATGCATCCCTCACAAATGAGTTAGCACACACACGCCTGATTTGAATTGAATTGAATGCGCATAATAATACACAATGCAGAAACGCTGAACTGCATCTCTGAAAAATATGGCAGGATAAAAGTTATATTTGAGACTAACCACAACATAGCCATCATGCTTCACTGACATCAATTTCTCTTTCTTTTGCCAACAAACGAATAATGGGATATAGTATCTCTCGTGATAATGTTGATGAGATGAGTTGTGTGCACTCCGCAACTAGGGACTCTTTATTAATACAACGGCACATTGCAAGACAAACATAATTTTTTTGCATGCATCTTTCATACACCAAAAAATTTAAAGCTTTTTTTCGTTTAGGGAGACGCAAAAAAAAGGAAATATTTTATAAGGGAAGGTAATCTACCTACCTGGCTGATATGTATATGTATCTGGTATGCTAACTAAACTAACCTAACTAAATGCTAAGTGATATTATATGATTATGATGATTGTTTAAAAAAGTAAGTATCTCGTATGTATGGGATTTTTACACTGGGGATGACGCTGATTTCACGGATATAGCTTTTTGGCTATAGGGCGCATATAATATATACTTTAGTGGCTAATCAGAGGGCTTATGGCACAGAGGAATGGGTAATGGCTATATAGTTTTTTTTGGTAGCATTAATTTAGAGATCCCAACTTTGAAGTCAAAAGCGGACTGTGTAAGCAGTAAAGGAGTTACTTTTGCCATTGTTGGGGTGCTAAAGCAATATTTGCAATTTAATCTTAGTCTTGCAATATTATGGGGCTAATGGTGGGATGAGAGTTATAGATGATGACAGTGTAACTATGTAGGGGACTGTGAATTTTATATACTCAGGGGCTTATTGCAACTCAACTGTGTGCTGGGATTGCTTTGGGATCCGAATCAATTCTCCAAAAGGAGCAGGACACGAAAACGAAACAGGACAGTTGGAGGAGGAGGAGAGGTGTAAATAAGAATAAAAAATCTAAGACAAGGTGTCCTCACTCTGAATAAATTTAAGAAAAATAACTACGGAGCATATAGATATATGATTATTATATTACGGCTGTGGTGGTGGTCGTGCTGAGCTCTGGTGCTGTATTTTTTCTGGTGACAAATAAAAAGTGTGAGAAGACTTGGATCAGTTGGCCAGTTGGAATATTGAAAGGGATGAAATTAGAGATAGGGTGGAAAGAGGTTTAACACTTTAAATGGAAATTTTGCACGGAAAGCCCAAGCCAATCCGTTTAATTTACCTGTGAGCCTGTGCGTGGCTTCATGTGTTGCATGTTGTGAAGAGTGAATGCAAGAAGTGAATTCGTTATTTTTTCACGATTTTAATTCTGTGAATTGAGTTTTATCGTGAACGAATATATTTTTTCTTTTAAAATATTATCGTTAATTGTTCCCCACCCAATAGTTACCCCATTCACATATTATCATCATGGGCAGTGATTTAATCATCGACGCTCCGGAAAAATCCACAAGTATAAAGGAGCATGATTCCATCCCCTGCAAACAACATGGACAGCTCAACATCAACAACAAAGAAGCAGAGTGCCTTGCCAATTTGCGAGAGTTGATTGGAGGTAGGAGTCGATTCAAATAAGTCATGTCATGTCACATCATATACATATGCACATGTATAATTCTATATATTCTTTTACTATATCATTATAACATTTAAATATAATTATCAAATTTTAAAAGGAAGCTTTTTACCATGTAGGAGGAAGCATAATCGCCATATAATAATACTATTACAATGCATTTTGACAATTTTTATTGTGCATTTCCTTCCTTTTTTCATTATCCTGGTAAGAAATAATTGTACTCTCAATGTACAATATTATATTTTTTTGCAAGGGTAGATTTGCAAATTTGCCCAGGACATAATAAGATCTGATTGTATCTTCATCATACCTCAAAACATGCGGGGTTTATTAATGATTTGTATACTTTTGTTAATCAATAGTTGCATTAAAATTGCAGCCCACATATTGTAATTGTAAACAGTGTATACCCACATTAGCTAAAGTTTTTGAAACATGAAATGCAAATTAAAAATGGATAAAAAGGATAAGAGTCAGATATGGGGAGCGAGATATCTAAGGGATGAAAGCCATACATGCATTTGTATGTACCTATATGATACCTCTATCCAAAGACAAAAAGGAACTAAAGGAAAGGGAGAGGATATAATAGTGATAGTTCAAATAAGGAAATTTTTTCCTTGAAATGTAAAACGCATCATTTAATAGATTATGCAGGATACACACATTATTATTAACGGATCTTATCATCAAGATCCTCGACATGAACTGCGATATTCTATTATTCTATTCTATTCTAACGGAAAGTGTCGGCAGTGGTGTGCATCCCCAAAATCATATCATCATCCCCTTCGCCAACATCCTTGTCCTCATCAAAGAGATTTGATTTTTGGACACGGCAACAAGAGTCAAATGAAGCCCTTCTTCCTATTAGCGTTCAGTTAACCATATCCCAATTCCCAATATCCCCCTTCATATTCATCAGCTTTTACTACCTATTCCTGTGGCGATTATGATGGTGGTGGTGGTGATGATGATGATTATGACGATGACGAACACGAAGGATACTTTTGGTGCGGTTTCTGTTGGCTAAGAGTTAGTGAGATCAAGGCAGCAGGTTCATGGGCAACATGTTGTATGCCTTCCCTCTTATTTTTTTTGAAAGGCTAACTGTAATTAGGTACATCAATATACGCAAGGTGGTGATCGTTTAATAGTGAATTTAACTAATATACATACATAACGTCAACTAGGAATAGGAAAACTAACTGCAATCAGTCAACCATATTTTCCCAATCATAGGTATATTTGCACTGTCCGCAATAGGCGTAGTTCACTATTGTGTAGTCATCTTCGTTATGCGTTTGTCATTCAATTCAATTCATTGTATTAGTCATTTTACAATTGAGCGAGTGCCTGTGGCTGTGTAACTACGTTTTGTCTTGTCGGGCTTTATGCTGAGAAGGAGCTATAATAGTAGGATAGTCACATTCGCAGCCACTTTTTTTTATTTTAAAAGTCATTATAATGTGCTAACTTGTTTCATTTCCACATTGCAAATGGCAACATATTCTATTCATCATCATGATGGCTGAATGAGAAATTGCAAGTTGTTTTTCCTCTATCTTATAACATCATCATCTTTTTCGTGATCATCTCATCATTAGCATTATTTACTATTTACCACCGACGGACCGTCAGGCAGGTTTCAAATGAAAGGGAGAGGATTTATGAAATACAAGTCTAATGCCAAGGCTTATGAACTTTTTTTTGGCAAGACTTGAATTGAAACTAACTGCAGCAAAAAAATATGGCAGGGACTGAGTCAGTAGTTCGAATAATTTGAATACAAATTCGAACACATATCTCTAACTAATTACTGTTGTTTAGTATTGGTGGTGTATTTTTAGCGGTTCTCGCATCAATTCCTATTAGATCTACAACAAACGTATGTGAACCGTCTTGAATCATATTTGACTCTATTTTCAATCTTCTCATCTCTCTTCCCATTATAATTTTATGCATTATTTATTGTAATTTAATCCAAATTCCCCAGATGATCAGGAATATTGCAAGCATATGAATTCAATGCAAACTGTAATACAGTAGACAGTACTGTAAAAAAATATAATTATGATTGCTGCGGGGCATGTAATTCATGTTTATCATCGACATCATCATCACAATATAAACTTGAAATGAGCGGATATACAAACTGAATGAAATGAAATTGTGTTACAGTTTCCTTTTCAAATAAACAACGGAGATAGGAGGGAAGTAGGAGGAATCCCTTGATAAATCGGCCAGACAAAATAAAAAACAATTAGTTATTTTTTTTCTTTAAAAAAGACATACATAGACAGTTCAGATTAGTTCTCCTTATCATTTCTACAAGAAGTTTTTTTTGCACAAATTATAACTTACAATGTGCAAATAAGTATGATTTTGGGTAAAAAATATAATGATGATGGAGCCCTTTAACCCTTATCATTTATCAATTGAATCAAGTATTCAAGCTATAAAAAAAAGTGGGAGAACATTTTGTAAAATGATGAGACTAGATACTACGGATGGAATAAACGCATTGCAGTTATGAATATTATGGCGTGCATTCCAAATCATACTAGAATTTATGAGAATTTTTGTTGAGATGCTAATGTCGATGGGTTTAGTTTAGTGGCTCTCATTTTGCATCATCTTCTTCTTCCCTGCAAGATCCCAATTGGGATCACTTTCTCATTTCTTCCCAAACAACCATCAAGTAGATACATAGCCATGCCACAAATATATATAGCAAACATCTACATCTTGAAAGAAACGAGATTCCTTCTCAATAGCGATGATAATGATGATAAAATATACAGAGGTAGGCAGAATATAGGTAGAGGGGCATTATTGCAATTTCCTTCGATGACTGCCTTTTTATTGTTCCTTTTACATTGCCTGATTAAACGAGTCCGTTATTCCTTATTTGTATTTTAATGTAATCATCATCATGAATTATAGCACCTTTATGTCTTGCCTATGTATGCCTTATTTGTTACTTACCTTGTATTATTTTTGCAATGGCCTTATGATGAATTGAATTTGAGGGAAGAAAAAAGGAACCAAAACGAAACGAAGTTTGCAAAAATGGTCAGGTCATGTAAGTATTATATGCCTGCTATTATGAGACATTAAGATGCTATGCTTCCATTCATTGTTGACAAAAGATGTTATTTAACAATGGAAAAGAAAACTGTAATCGTTTAACTGAAAAGATGAATTGCTAAAGAAGTGGTTTTACTGAAAGTCACTTTAAGAGTGAAATGGATTTACAAGTCGGATATCCGTAGTTTTGGAAAAGAGAATGAAAATGAAAAGAAAAAAAAGCTTATTTTATTTTTATTCCAAATTCTATTTTTAGATGCGAATTGAAAATAAATAATTGAACTTTTATTTGTTTATCTAATAATAGAGGAGAAATCTCTGAAGGGCTGCTGCTTTAAGGATGAATTCCTGTTGCGATTTGTGAGGTCTAAGAAGGGGAGGGTGAAACTTGCGTTAGAGACGGTAGGAAACAATGATATAAAATACAAAATAAAATGCATTTGTCAACGAGGTTTAAGGAAAAACTGAATGCAAATATAATTTGTTTTTTTCTCCACTTTCAGCTGAAGAATTACGTTGCAATACGGAGGGATCGTTATCCCAACTTCTTTTCAAACTTCTGCCCTTCATCTGTCAGGCATGTCTATGAGAGTGGGATGATCCGAGTGCTGAAAAATCGTGATGCTTTGGGCAGACAAATTTTTGTGTTCCGAACTGGTAAATGCATGGTTCTGGTTGCTGCTGGAACGGAAAAGGATCAAAGCATAATTATAATATGATTTTAGGCCAGAGTAATTCATTTAAAGGTTGTTTGCTAACGATGAAAACTTCTTTTCTGTTTTGCCTCTGATTTACTACCATGTCTTTAGATAAGTGGGACCCGGAAGCTGCAGATCTGGATGATATTCTTAAAGTATTCTTGCTTTACTGTGAGGAGATGCTCAACTCAGAGGAGACTCAACGAGCTGGACTCATCCTCATCCGGGATTATGAGAGTTTTGGACTGAGCCATATGAGAATTTGTCCACCGGGCCAGATTAGAAAAGCCTGCAACATGTTTGTTGTAAGTTGATATAAAATGCCTACCTTCAAAAGACAAACTGATTTGCATAATCATTTTGAAAGAGAAAGATTAGATTGGAAACTAATGTCTGGATAATTTTTTTATTGAGCAGAACAGCTTTCCCTCCAAATACAAGGCGGCTCACGTAATTCGCAACTCCTACTTTTTTCATATTTTGTTTGCCATGGCCAAGCCTTTCTTGTCGCAGAAACTAAAGAGTCGGGTATGGAACAAATACTTCGCCGAATTAAGTAAACGCGATGTGGATATAATCTAGTTGAAACCAATAAATTAATTATGAACCTTTTACTTTACCATCCACAGTTTTTAGTGCACGGCTACGACTTGGACTCTCTTCACTCCCACTGCTCCCCGGACATCCTCCCTAGCTGGCTCGGTGGGAAGTTGAGTGATGACGAGGCATTCGACACGAAACTTGAGGAGATGGTCTTCAAATGCGAAAATTACAGGGCATCGCTAAATTTCTAGCCTTGTCGGATAATTATAATTAACTATGCACATAGTCTATATATATTAATAGCTACCTATATTGTCCTATATACACACCTTTATACCTAACTGGAGAATTTATGGTTAATCAACAGAATAGCGGAAAAACATATATTTTTATGAATGTACATTATTATAATATAATATTAAAGGAAGTTTAATTATCATTCCGGATTTTTATGTAAATACTTACCTATGTATGCTAGGTGGACATACATAAAGCCTTGTTTTTTAAAGGAAAATGTCAATAGTTAATATCAAGTATAATATAGTTTATGCCTTATTTCCATCTATAGGATACGAATATGGTTAATTTGTTAAGTCAATCTTCACTTCTATTTCAACAACTTGTTTATGCTTTAAATAAATGTCGATTATGTATATGTATTAAACTACGCGTTTATACTTACTTTACGAGTAGAGTTTCAAATTATTACATAATTTACGTGCTATAATATGCGTTATGCATACCTATATTCCATATTATTTTAAATTTATATGAATGAAAAAGAATTATATATATGTTTCATATGTGTATAGACCATAGAATAAAGAAATCCATTTATGATTATTTCAGTTTTTAGATGAGAAAAACGTTCATTTTATACTTGATTTCATGCATCAACAATAATATGCATAGGTACAAAACTTAATTGAATCGTAATATCAATAACTCTCTACAAACTAAGTTCAAACATATTCAACTTGCAATTCACTTTCAGAGGGTTGCATGTAGAAAGGCCAGCTTGAAACAATTTTCTATACTAAGTTTTAATTACAATTATTCTGGTTTTTAAAGTACAAGTGGCACACAGGCACGTTCCTGGCTACTAGATACTAGAGATAGTAATAGTAAATAGCTAATGTAAACTAATTATGATTTGTCGATTTATCCTACCTCACCTCATTTAACCCTTTTCCATTTTTAACATAAATACTATCTTATACTATTTTAATCAGTATAAGATGACTCGAAAAATTTATTGCGATGAAGGTTGGTTGATTGCATGCTTCTAAATATGAGCATGTACAGACCGTGACATAAGCTCTAACATTATTATTAATTTGTCTTAGATTTGCGGTTCCCCCGTAGCATCCTCAAGATATTGAGAAACAGCCCGATTATTAAAGCGAATATCCCTACTTTCGCCACGGCAGCTCCCATATCTGCCTCCTCTTTTTCTTCAGGGGTCATCTTATCTTTGTTATCTTCGGTTCCGGGTCGGGGCACGGGATCGCTCTCCATTTTTCGTATGGGGTCGTTGAGTACTTTTTACTTGAGCAACAAAGAGAGAGGGAGAAGAGGACTAGTATGAACGGCAACTTCCTTGGACCGTGAATCTCTGTTAAAAAAGATTAAAATAATTTCAATTGAGTTAATCACTTAAGTTCTAGGACTCAGCCTACATGTATATCAGGTATAGTACTCGATTTGTATTTGCAAATTATTTTGCAACACTTGCTGGGAAATTACCACTCAAACAAACTCTTCATAACGTAATAATAAATTACATACCTCGATGCAACACGACACTACTACCCCTTTAACAATGAAAAAATCCGGGCTTTCCGTCTATGACTAGTTTAACTTTTTCACTTGACTATTTTCGCGAGAGTTTAACCATGACAAAGACTTCCAACTAAAAACAAGATTGACAACCACAGGCAAAAATACAGACTTGACTTATGCAAGCCGACGTGTCTTTTGTACACGTTCGTTGAAGATAGGCGTAGGAAAATACGCTGAAAGATCAGAGAGAATATAATCTACCAAAATACATGAGGTTGGTGCATGATGTAATGGCAGTTGCCAGTTTCTATAGGCATATACCTAAGTAACTTATATTAATATAGTTCAAGCAAACGCTATGTGCAATGAGAACGGCAATCCTCAAGCGTATAGTCAATGTTTCCCAATGCTTATATTTTGTATCAAATACATTCTGTCCGCATTCACTCAGCATTCTAATCATACTTTTTTTTCGTGACGATGCGAGATGCGATATATTTTGGGAAAAATATGCCACAAGCCACACTGATTATGTGAATATGATGGGACAACTTAAAAAGCTTCGACTACCAAATTCTGCTCTATAGACTTTGCAAGACAAAATGTTTTCATATATTTACAATACCAGCCCAAAGCAAGCCGCTATAAAAATTGTTACAAAGACATACGTATCAAGAAGTGAGCTTTTTTATTTATAAAATATGCATTGTGCTTCTTTAAGAAATGGATTGAGATCGGAGATACAATATACATTCAGGGAGTTTGGAATAAAATATCATCTTGAGATTCTGGGCTATTACATTTCTCTACATTTCATAAAGTTAAGCAGACGTGTCCTGCGATATAGGTAGTACCATTCGGCATTCATGACCATTCTTATTTTTCGAGCAATACATTTATTTAATTCACTGCAATTGAGAATGGGATGCTAGCTCTCTCCTTGTATTTATTTGTTGTAATACAACATGCACGGCCACGTAGAACAAGGCTTTGTCAAGAAAAAGTTCATTTGAGTTGTTGTTGGCGTGATTGGGGGATGTGACGTGTGTATGCAATCGATGTTTATGATGCTGCTCGCTAAACAAAAGTAAAGTGCATCGAATTGATTTTGTTAGAGTATAATTTAATTCATCTCCAATTATTATATCTGGCAGGTAGCTAACTACCTAACTTATTGTAATTTATCCCTAATCAATCAGAAATAATATTTGGCTAGAGCGATATAGGAATAGATTAGTTCAGATTAGATTTAAATCTACAAGGATATTTTTTATTATAAAGTTACAGCATGGCTTTTTCTATAGTAAACAATGATATATAACTTTGGTTGGGGCGCATTCACATGAATTACTTTTTTAAGTAGCCAGTCATGTTCGAAAGGAAGATCTTTAATTTATCACCATGTTCTATTGTTTGTTATGTTATACACTGGTGGCTGACTAGAACCTAACTAGCAGGCTGGCAATTTAACTTAACTTACAATTGGACTTGCAATGCAATGCTCGTATCTTTCATTTCGCATATACAAATATATAAACTTTTGCATGTTACTCCATTCGTGAATTATGTTTATTGCATAATGCCAACAAAATTCATAGACTAACTAAGTAAATGAAAAAGGGTTCATTCATTCATTCAGGTATTTTTTGCACTACGTGAAGGTGTAGGTGAGGTACTCTGCTGAACAATGCTAACAATGACTGCAAAATATTATAAATTACTTTATTGTTTCAAAGCCATTTTCAAAGTCATAGAAGACAAGGACCTTTTTGAGGCACTTTTGGCGAATATTATTTGTCTTGAGTTGAAAGGACTTTAAACACAAAAAAAAAATGCTGAAACAATGGGGAATAATAATTTTAATTAAATTAACTACGCTAATTAGGTATGGTAAATAGCTGCTTACTTTAAATAATTTCAGTCATCTGATGTCATCAGTAGACAAATGCTCCTATATGTGAGGCATAATGGAGAGCTGGGGTTTAAATCGCAAATATTTGCCATCAACTGCGACTTCCAATCGAGTTCAGATTGAAACTTTTGCTCTGCCTCTTGGTTTTTATTGAATGTAATACTGGCTCCCGTATCACTGCCTCCTTCTGTCTCATCATTCTGATCATCCATATCATGCCTGCCCCTTTTGTAATTGTCGCCGGACCACTGTTCTGCGTCGGGTTCTCGTTCGGTTGGGCGAGAATCTTTATTTTTGTTCCTTCGACCTTTCTTTTTCTTCCTTTTCCGTTTTCTTTTGCTGCCCTTCCTATTCCGTCTCCGTTTTGACGTGGATGGCATTATCTCAGCCCCCAGTGCTTCTTCAGAGTCGTCCATGGAGGGAACTAGTACGCTTTTTTCTCTTGATGTGACCATTTCGGATATGGGATGTTTCTTCGTTGTGTCTAATCTCCCTCCAATAATTTCAATTTCTTGCCCATGACGTTTCTCTACAAGCGTTGGGAAGGGTCCATCGCTATGATTAAGGGGGACTTTTATGACAATGACTTCAGGAGGCTTTCTGTTATATTTATGTATATAGTCAGTCGAGAATATGCTAGCAACTTTTTCTGTATCCACAACCGATTTATCCTCCTCATTTTCCCAGACATTCGTCGCAGTTGCCATTTGATCATGCTGCTGATCATCTTGCTCTGAATCGCTTCCTCCTTCATTGTCCCGTTCTTCACCGATGTTGTCATGATTTGAAGTTATGGAAATGTTACGATGACCTGGGTTTCCAGCCCTTGAGTGAAATAGCATATCGTACAAGTCGAACTTAGGTCTTGCTCCAAAATCCATTTGTTCCGTGAGGAAATCTTGAATGTCATGAACGATGCTAGTGGACCCTGTGGCTTTATCTGTCATGACTGCTATAGGTCCGTTATTTGAATAAGCAGGATTAGTAGCCTGTGCCGCGTTGGTCAACGTTAGTGACTGTGGCGTGGTATTAATCAACGTAACAAAATAGTTCCCAGCAGGAGCAGCAGTGGGCAACGATGGTGGAGGTGAGGGCGATGGAGCACCATGATGTCGGATAAGAACTGCTGGAGGTGGGGTTGGACCGAGCATTGGTGTACCTTGCCTATTAACAGATTGCTGATGATGATTGCCAAGAATGGATGCGAGATCAACATTCTGGGGCACGTCTAGAGGAGGCTCTACGGTTGTGGTAGAGAACACCTGAATGTCACCAGAAGGATCCAAGGGATCATGCACCATAAACTTATCAACCACAACTTGCTTCACACCGGGAAGGTTTAGTTGATGCGGATAAGCATCATCCTTATTATCATGAACTAAGGAATGCTGAGTGAAGTCATTGAAATCGCTCGGATCAATATTGAAACTGTTATAATTCGTTGTTGAACTGGATGGAGTAGGATGCTGTTGTTGCCTTTGTAGTTGCTGAGCAAGTAGTAGCTGATGTTGAAGTTCTTGTTGGAGCTGATAATCGGGGGTGGGTGTTGGGGATGAAGTGAATTGAGGAGGAGTAGGGGACGGTAAAAGAATCGGATGGTATCTCTGAGATTCTTGCATTACCCCACTAGTTGCTAAATTGTCATATCCTAATCCTGGGGAATAGGTTCCCATCCCCATTCCAGTATGCCTTTCCCATGTTTGCACCGCCTTCATTGGTGCATCCATTTCCATAACATTAGGGTCACCATTTGCATAGTCTCGAATTGCAGTATTTAGTGGTTCATTCAACATTATCCCTTGCTTGGCAAGATCCTCCCGCATCGTCCAATGAGCTTGTGGAGTGAATCTGAGTTTTGTTGGCGAATGACCAGGACCCTGGCTGAACATTACCTCCTTTGGTACAATTTCCTTGTGGTTAAGGACCACCTTTTCGAGCGTTAGTGGCTTTCCGGGTCTTATTTTTGGCACGTATATATCCGGTTTCTTGAAGAATTCGTGTGCAATCTTACTCACAAATCGGGGGACGGCATCATCTACCCTTGTGGCGGCTTCTTTTAACCTCCCCTTTAAAACTAGACGATAATGCTTGGGTCTTGGAATAAAAAACTGGGGGTTAGGATAACCTTGCATTGGATATGGGGGGTGATGCTGGTGACGCGAGGATGGAGCCGGCATGCGAGGTATAAAATTATGTTTGGTATGGAGGAATGATTGTTGTACAATATGGTTTCTCTTGGTTTGCTGAGGCTGAGGCAAAAATGCCTGATGTTGTTGGGGTAAAAATGGCTGATGGTGTTGGTGTAAAGATGGAAGAAATTGTTGTGGGAAAAGTGTCTGCAATTGAGGTTTCCTCGGGTGTGGTCTTTGCGTCATATGAAACTGAGGAGAATTAGGCAAATAAATGGGCTTATCTAGATTTACACGAACTGTAGGTCTTGGATGATAATTTTGCTGTGGGAAGGAGGGTTGCTTGCTTGATGCAGCACTCATCATAAAAGTTCGTCTTGTTGGAGTAGCCGGCTCTGGTTCCGGTGGAGGGAGGAAAGATAATGGATGTACAACATCAATCTCTGCATATGGTGGGCCTGGAGTTTGAAATGTAGGTACTGCAGTTAGCTTCGGACTGGATCTTGGCGTCGCTGTGGGTGGCATTGGTAAATGATGATGGTCAGATCGTGCAATTTCTTCCATAAGTTCATTCATAAATGGGAACTGCGTTGGATGATCTTGATGGCGATTTCCACCCCTCTTGTCCAAATGGTTGGGGACATTGTAGGAATACTGCTGAGGAAAACTATTATAGGATGGGTAATTGATCGACGGAGGTGGCGTCGTTGTAGTCAACATTTTAAAGTCATGGTTTTGGTACACTTCGTGAATTGGCGATATACTGGCATGTTGGTCATAAGGGTCCTGAAGGGGATCAATTGTTGAGTACGAACTCATTGGGTAGTAAGGAGTTGGTAGGGACGGGTTTGGTGCAAGTGGATGGGTTGTTGTTGTTTCCGGGGATGACAAAATTTTCATATTATGCTGTTGTTTGTTCTTGTTTCCCAAATGATTTAGAAATTGAGAAAGATAGGACTCCGTAGATGTGCTCACGTATGAAACCAACTTGCGCAATGGTGGCACTGGTGAAAACTGCTTTAGGGCATTTTTAATTTGCTCCCTCCTCCAAAAGAATGGGGGAAGTTTCACAGGAAGTGGAGTCGAATTAATAAAAATTGTCGAGTTTTCATAATTGGAATCAAATCGTCTTGGATGGTCAATCATGGTCATTGAATTGTCTGACGAATCATCCCCGACACTATTTTTCCCATGCACACTGACAACGGTATTAAAAGGAAGATTATTGGTGGAAATAGAGCTACCCGCGGTATTATGGATGGCTGGCTTGCCCGTGGCAATTTTTAAATTGAAATTGACTTTCGAGCGGAGTAACTGAGAGTACGCCCGTCTTATATCCATGATAGTTTTTAACTGTTTCTGGTATAAGTTTAGCGGGGCTAGGGAGGAGGAAGTAGATTGTTTCTCTGTGGGATATGAAATGATGTGATCATTTTTATTAAGGATTATGGTAGTGGGCTTGTTGCGACGGGAGGTAGAAAGGGTGACGGAGGCAGCCGAAGAAGGATTCCTCACAACACTAGCTTGATTGCTACCCTTCTTTCGAATTATTATAGCAGGCTCTATGATAAGCTCTTCACTTCTGACTGGGATGCGAGCGGGAGGTCGGGAAGTACTGGAGGCAGGGTATTGGTCAAAGATCGTACTCCTCCGAACAGGACTTGAAGTCTTTATGGCAGGGGGTGGGTATGTACTGCTACTTACAAGGGGAAATTGGGGTAATTGTACATGTTCCTCCTTGGGAATATATGTAGCCGCCACCCCATCGCGCTTGTTGAAGCTATTTCCACTGAGAGTTGGAAGGGTCATTGGCGTAGATTTATTTGTATAAATAGGAATTGATGTTGAGCCGGAAATTAGTTCTTGGAGACAGTTTCTTTTCTCGTTACAGAAAACGGCTCCAGTAGACTCGTAGCAGGTACAGTCATTTCCACAATTGTCTTTGTAGTTACGACCAGTGGGGCATTTAACTGTGAAATGGTAAAAATGACTTTTCAAATAAATACAGATACCAATTTTTATTTAACCTGAAATTAGTAAACTAATTTGGCGAACTAACCCTGATCCGCTATTAACCGATGAGCACACTTCAGCAATTGCTCACATCTTGTAACCCCCGTTCGGGTATCACACCAACAGGCTGTACATCCATCATTATAGTAATGGCCGTGAGGACATTTCTCTAATTAATTTTGGACAAAATTCAAAAATCACATCACACAATTCACATGTTAAAGTATTTTTTTGTCTAGTTAACTTGAAACTTACGTGTAATTCGCCAAGAGTGTGTCACATAAAATAATAAACACATAACCAAGAATATTTTCCATATCGGGAGTCTAAGCCTATTTTTATATGAATAGAATATGAGATCCATTTTGTACTTGTTATCGACTAACTAACTATACCCTACCCCCTTTGATGATCACTGGTTGGAAGCAATAGAACTGAAGCACATTTTTAGTAATTATTCCAACAATTATAAATGTCTCCCATTGCCCCAAGAGCAAACTAGTCCCACAAATTCTCATGAAAATGAAACTTTACGAATGCACGCATTTACGAGGAAGACAGCAACAAGACAAGACATTTTCAATTCGGAGACCGAAACAAGCCCTGTTCTTATCTCCAATCCAATAACCTTCACTTTCACATCAAATTCTTAGTTTCGAAATTTTATAGATTCATCACGTTCATAATTTCACTTTTTAATAATAAACCCCCTTGTTTTAAATGTCGCTATCTAATGCTGTTTCCCTTCCATTGGAGGATGTCATCCTTTACAAGTCTACAGCCGCTGTGTCATGAAAAGCGAAATGAAATCCGAAACATCAAGATCATCATGAATTCCGCGATCAGCAACATCCAACATCATGTCTTGTGCGTTTATTGCTTATAGAAATTGAAAACAGTCTTTGTTTTTTCAGATAATGAAGTTCCCACGGGGCATGCTATACACGAGAAATGCAGCTATAAATAATTCCTCGGCAAAAATTTATAAATATTTACAAATCTATAGCGGATGTAACGAAAGTGGAATAAGTTGGCTAGTAGATCATCGTGTCTCTGGGTCATCATATCCTTTCGGTGATCATCATTATCGCCCTCATAGGTAACCGTACACACATCAACTCTTTAATCATCGTCATCATTATATAGCGATAAAACATGAGCATAAAAATAGCCAAAGCCGTGTTATTATTAGCTACTAACTAACTGTCATGGGCAGTGTATGAATGAGCAATACAAATTTGGTTTCGCTGATTGTTCAGAGCAGAGTTTTCCCACAGTTAAGATGATAATTGCTGTGCAGCAGGTACATAGAAGAAACGACTTGCCTTTTCATTGTCACTGATCATCTTCAGGCAGGAGTAAAGTAAGTGCAAGTGATCCAATTTTAACAATCACCGGAGATATGCATCTGACGACGAGTATTGTGATATTGTACTGGTTGGGACTGAAATATAAATAGTTACCTATCGTGAAGAAAATTCTCATGTGTTCATTCCCTCCGTACTTTTTTCTATGCGGAAAAAGGTAACTTTCAACTGATTTTTTATGTGGTTTTCTCACCGAGAGAGTTTGAAGGTAAAGTTAAATGAAGAAGTTGACTTGAGTTGATGACCAAGCGGTTGTGTCTACCCATATAGGAATGTACTAAACTTCCGGTAGGTACGTCTTGCCATTATTAGGCAAAACGTAGAACTTTTTGCCACAAATACCTTTGATCTAACCCGTTATCACACAAAATACATTTTTTTATTTTTAGATTTTTGACTTTGTAAATCAATGAGAAAATGAACTACATTTTGTCTGCCAATGTGTCTTACGATTAGCAAGACGTATTTACTACAAAAAACCGGTCCCATTCATGTATTCGTTTAGATTCCTATTTGAAGTTATGTGAAATTTGGACAGAAAAATCGAAAAAAGCCCACAAACCGTTAAATAACTCACTCTACAACTTACGATTGATAAGTATTTACCATTAGTACCATTAGTTATGGGTTTTATTCCAGCTTATTCACTTTAATTTCATATTTTACTGGTAAATATTCGACATAATTAAATAGGTTGACATGCTCCCGCAGATTAAAGCTTTGAAAATGCTTGAGGTCTATTTAAAAAGTCTATTTAAGTTTGCCATATTACTTAGTGTAGCATTTAGTGAACATGTCATCGAACATCCATCTACCTTTATTATTGTTCCAAAGATTCCATATGATAGGGCATGTCTATTTTAAAATGTCATCCAGAAACTCTTCTATTTGCAAACGCAAATCTTCGTCCTTTGAGGGATCTTTTTCATGTAAAGCCATTGCAAACAGTGCGCTTTTTCGGGCTGCGTCAAATACCCTGTAAAATATCAGTTTACGTAGACCATTAATTTATCATTTTTTTGTTTAAAAAATGAAATAATGGTCCATTAAATTCATATCCTTACCCAAGAGATTTAAGAATTTGAGCTTTTTCAAAGAATACTTCCGAACATTCTGGGTATTTTTCCGTCAGCTCATTTGCCATTACCATTGCTTCCTCGGATTCCTAATGTATGTTCAAAACCTCCATATTACTACCGTTTTCATTGTCAAGTGTCATCTCATCATATATATAGCAATGGAAATATTTAACTGACTTACATTCATTTTAATCTTGCATCGTATAAGGTTCAATGTAAGACTCATCCAAATCTCATCAAAGTCAGATTGCACTTTGCCATCGTAGAACTCGTTGGAATGATCCACCTTCCTCAAGGAATACTGGAAGCGATGAGCAGCCTCCCTGTATTGTCCTTGATGGAGGAGAAATACTCCATCTTCCAGCAACTTGTTTAGAAGACATTTGCTACATATTTCCGGGATTATAATTAAATCAGGAGTTAATTGGGTTGGACAAAATAAAAAATATAATTTTCCCCACTTACATAATAAGAGGCTTTGAGTTAGCCAACGCCCATGTGCTTGAACCGAGTTTAGCTCCTCGTCGTAGAAATAACTGAACCAAACTGCTGTGACCACAGCCAACGGCCCTGTCAAGTGGTCTGATTCCTTGGACATCAAAGTGCTCGATCAATGCACCTTTCTCTAACAGCATCTTGGACAAAAATTATCTTAAAATTAGAATTAAAAAAATATATATTTGCTAATTAAATTTATATGCGATTGCGCCATACAGTGGCTATCTCCTCTGATCCAGTGAATGCTGCCAGATCCAAGGGGGTCCTTCCCAAATTATCCACCCCATTAACTTCAATATTCTTACATTCCAGAAGTAATTCCACTGCATCCGTATTACTCCTAAGACAGGCCCAACCCAAAACACACACTCCGTCCTTATCCCTCAGCTTCACATCCGCGCCCTTCTTCATCAAATACTCTAAAGAAATCAAGTCATTTTGCTTGGCTGCATACATCATCGCCGTTTTCGATTGAGCGTCAGCCGAATTTAAACTAGCTCCTCCCTCAACCAGCGACTCAACCACGCGATGATGCTGCTCCTTAGCAGCAAGAATTAAAGGGGGGATCGTTTTTTCATTGGGCAAGTCTGGGTTGGCTCCCTCCAAAATTAACGCGGAGACAATATGATGGTGCCCATTTTTGCTGGCCATACTAATCGGGGTCTCACCGGAGCGAGGGTCGTGAAAATTGAAGTTTTCTACAAACTCCGCACAAAGGTCGATTACGTCAAAATGATTCCACCCGCATCCCGCCACCATTGTCTCCTTAATCATCCCGGTCTTATTCATCGGTGCAAACATATTCTCCTCCAAAAACGTTAAACTGTGGAGCACCTCAACCTGATTATTTTTTGCTGCCTTAACCATAGGTGTCTCATTCCAGTTATTTAGCTGACTTAATGCGGCACCTTCGTCAATCAACATGTTGACAATTTGTACGTGTCCTTTCTCGCAGGCAATGTGAAGAGGCCCATCCCCTTCATCATTCATTCCATTAACATCCCCTCCAAAATTAATGAGTAACCCAACAAGAGAGTCAAATCCGGATGCGGAATAAGCTCCCATTAATGGGGAGTTTTTGAAATAGCATGTTTTAGCATTAGGAGATGCGCCAGCTTGAAGCAGCATTCGAGTAACTTTTGGATTTGGCGTGTACACATTGGAGAACGAAGTTAAGGCATCCCCAATATCCTTCGTGGCAGTTAAGAGCCAAATTGCCTGGAGCTCTTTCGGTGGAAGAATCCCAAATTTTGTATTTGCTAGCAAGGAGGAATCCGAAGCAGAGGTAGAATGAGTTTTAAATACCCCGGCCTTCAGGATATGGTGCGCCAACTCGATTGTTTTATTTGGAGAAAGAGGAGCTTCAATTGAGGTTAGACGGAAGGCTATAGCCGAGTTCCCCACTCTAAAATCCAGATGTGAAAATACTTTATTATATGTTACATGCACCAAATAAGCTATAACAATCATTCCTGAACATATCAAAATATAATTTACCGCATATCGCAAATAAATTTTGCGTCCCACTCATCCTTCCTCACAAGCCAGTCTCGGAAAGATGAATGGAAGAACATGTAAGTCCCATCTAACCGTTTTATTAGAAAGCCTTTCAAATTCTACAATAAATATTTAAATTTTAAAATGTATTCATGATTCTAACTGAAGCTTAAGTAGCTATATTTGCAAATATGTATGCATGATCTTACTTTGAAAATGCGAAGGAACTGAGTCCATTCCAAATTTTCCGTAGCACGTAGCGAGTTAATCGAATGATAAATTTCCAATAAAGTCAGAGGGTTCAATGCAGCCAGACAAGTGGACAAAATCGGGTACACCAGACTAAAAGCCCGGGTTGTGGGGAAACGAAGGTTACAGTGGAGAGAAAATACTTCGGATAGGGAAATGGGAAGAACCTTAAATCCAATGGATTTGATAACAAGATGGCCATGCTGAATCAAATCCAGGGTAAGTTTCAAGTAGAGGAAGCACCCTCCCGACAAATGAGACAAATGGTTCTTTAAACATTTTATGATGTTCACTTCCGACCTGCTTGTTGTTGCCAAGCTGGCAATGACATTTTGGCGGATGGAGGGATTAGCCGAAATTCGGTAATTTATGTAGCTGTGCAGATCTTCCTCAAGTTCTTCTGTCATATTGTCCAGAGAAATTTTCTTAAAAGGAATCAGTGACATGGTTTCCAACTGGGATGTTCTGACGGTCACGATAAATTTAAGCCAGTGGGGGATACGGAAGATGTGTTTGGACAAAAATGATGAGATGGTGTCACTAGTGCTGGTTCTATGACACTCTGCTTCACCAATGGAGTCAATGATGAGAAGGAAGTAGCCTGTGCCAAGTTTTCGTTCTCGTCGCAATTGATCGAGGGGCTCGATTACTCCCGACAAAAAGGCCTTGGCTGGATTAACTGTACAGTTTTCAATGGATAGTCCATCCTATAAGAATATAACATGTAAGCATTTTCCACAATTGGTTTTGTAAAACAATCTCGTCCTTCCCACTTTCCAAAATTTTCTTACCAAAAGTACAGGTTCGCTCAAAAGATATTCCCGATACAATGACAAAGAAGGTGCCTGGCATAGTTGAGCGGCTAGCGAATGTATAAATTCTGGAACTAGGCAAGTCGGTCGGTTGTCCATCTTTGGAGGGTAATTTATTTAAAAACTAACAATAAGCTAAACACGTAATAATTTAGGCTATGGGATATCTAACTATAAAAAGTTGCTTAATTTTGGAAACTAACCTGGCAAAAATGATACGCGACAACGTTAACGACAAGGGATTTCAAAGCAGTCAAATTATCAGTCTCACGTTTCCCTTCCTCATCAAATGAGTCATCAGTCTCAACAGACATGGCCGAGATTCGACCACTGTCAATTTCAGGATCATGGTCCCGTTTCCTCCCAAAGCAACTGTACTCCACCAGTTCTAGTGCAATAGCTGTTTTTCCTGTGAACAAGTATAAATACATCAGATAAAACCATCAGATACAATAGATAAAAACCCAAAAGGTAAACAATTTGCCAAATTGGTATAATTTAGCATGATTTAAATTCGAACCAGTTCCGGGTGCTCCATAAAGTATGATACCCCTTGCATGAACATTCTCCTTGAAAACATTTTCAATTGAAGCAAAAATCCAATTTCGCGGAACAAACACTGGAGACTCCTCCAAAGGCACCTCGAAAAATAGTGGGCGCAAGTGAGGTTGCTGAAAATTTTGCTGAGCTGTAAGGGAGCCACCACCACTTGGGTGGATCGCGATTTCTTGGGGGATGCAATATAAGTCCTCGTCAAGTAATTCTGATACTTCGCCAGTCTTTTCTCCATTTTTCTCCCCGGAATTGTGCTCCCCTTTACCGGTGTCGTTGCTAATGATAGCCTTCTTTCCCTGAATAGCATTCTTTGATCTTTTCGGGACCACCGGCGAATTTCCAATTGGGCGACACTTTACTTTTAGGTTAGTAAAGAAGGGAGCTTTCTTGGCCACCTTGTTGGAAAACAATGAGACGGGATTTGGAATCCGAAAATTTACAACGATGTCATCGTGCCTGGACTTCTTCCTTGTTGAGAATAGCTTTTTCGTTGGACTTATGGCCGGCTCTTTCCCGCAAATGTGACAGTCACCGGACAAGGTTAGAGATGTGAGGGAACCAGAGGATTGGGGTCGAGGTTGGTGTCCACAAGACTCCACTAATTTACGCTTTTTACCCATTTTATAAGTATGCCTTTTTTATAATTACAAAATATGAACAATTTTATTACAGTAAGCAGTCAAAATCCGGTATTGCACCCAGAAGCCGTGTTAATTTCGAGTATAATATGTTTGTCTTCACACATCAGAAGGACAAAAATAGAAAAATGTATAAATGGGTAGGGAGAATTCATAGCCGAAATAGAGGTGAATAGTAAGAGTACAACTGAAAATGTCACATCTACGCATCTATACTTCTGCCATTCAAAAATTCAAAAAATATTGTATAAAAATATATCTTTGGTGCATATATATTTGTGGAGAAGGGGGCTGACTGATTGTAAATGGAAGAAATTATTGTTGCCAGTTGCGTTCGGAAAGCATATTGTACATATACTATCATGGCACTGTCATCTGAGCATGTTCTGAAATCTAAAAGGCGATGTTGTGGAGATGTGTTGACTGCGACCCTAGTGACAATATATAAGGAGTGGAGTAGTATAAATTAATGCAAGAAGTGAAGAAAGAAGGGTTTTGAATGAGAAAATGTCGATGTTAGCTCCAAGTTGCAACCTATCTTTAGAACGTATGCAGTGGAGATTAGAGAGAGGGGAAACGAACAGCAATGTATGTGCAATGCAGCAATATTATCCCAGCAAGTACGTATCTACGTCTTGTCAATTTTTGTCAAGACATGTCATTGTGGTCGTTGTTATTATTACCTGCATTTCGATCTCTAACTAAACTCGAAACTAAAAATAGTATTCTTTATTTCTGTAAATTATTACCAGATTTTGCTAACCGCTATCCATGCATTCTATGTTCTAAATCTATATCTATTGCAAACTACCAAATTCTTAATTCTAATAAATCCAATTTCTGGGCCAAAGTAAAAATAAAAATTAGTGAATTTAATAGTGCTCTGGCTCAGGTTGAACCCATTTCATCAAGTGGCAATTGAATACTGTTACATATTTAAATTACGGTCTATAGTTAACTTTGCAGCTCATCAACTAATTTATTAATTTGCTCCTTTTGGCAAATGACAGTTTTCCAGCCTTGATAGATCCGTAAATTAGCCTTGGAGTCCACTTGACACCAATACAGTTAACCTTTCTTATCCCGCCCTAGTGGACTCTGCCTAATGGTCCCTGAGTTCATTGCATTAAATTGGAGTTTAAATCTTCGGTGCATAGTTTTCAGCAATTCCAGCTTCGTCTCAGGGTTTTGATTTTGATATCCCAACTTTTGTACTTCCAATGATATATCACATAAATGGTGAGAATTGGCAAACATTTCCAGCCAATTTTCCTAAGGGCAAAACCGGCCTACCATTAAAAATTTAAATAAAAATAAAAATTGCAATGTCGAAAAAATGAATTCCATTACGTAGCGTTAGCTTACGGTTTTTAACCAGTGAAAAATAATTCATGTGATAACTTTATTAAAATAAGAAATTAAATTGCAGGTTTTTCGAAGAAACCGTTTATTTCCTTTACAGTAATAGGGATATATTATTATGCATGTATAAAATGTTATATGATTTCATTTTCATGAAGGCACACAGTTATAGGCATAGGCAAAGGCAAAGCTATGTAATGCAATAATATATAAAATATAATACATGGCACATACCGATCCATTTACTTTGCAGAGCATGCATTTCTTTGCAATCTTATATGGTGGAACCGGCTAGGCTTTAATATGTATTTATGGATGAACAAAGTCTCAAAATACATCCTTACTGGATAGATGAATGTGGAGCATGAATAATTTATTTTTCATGTAGTCAACTAAAGACGATCCTGCACTTATCTTTGGAAAAAGCGATAATAATATGTATGAAGTTGAAGTTATCTCGTTCTATACTATGTGCCGTGTTTCTCGTTTTGTAGCTACATACAGATAATCATGCTTAAGTTTGCCTAAATGATTATATAGACATGACTTACATTGGGTGATTTGATTTATTGACCAAAGTAAAGGCTGAATGAATAATGAATTTATGATGCACTTTTATCACTTCACATGTCACATATAGATTAAATGACATTTACTTCTTCCCTGATTTAAAGTTATTAAATCTACAAATATATCATCCTTATTTCATAACATGGAGCTGGACTGAGCATATTTTTTGTTTTGTTATTTTTAAACTGAATTTAAAATGGCTATAGTAAAAGCCTTGTTTAGGATCACCGGATTACTATTTGCAATTACGGCATTGTTTCTGGTGATACCCGGGATTCCACCGGAAGTCTCGGATGAGCTGGAAGCATTTAAGTAAGAACTGCACTTGCGTCATTGAAATAATTAAAATTCTATTGCGAACACTGCGAGTTCAGTAAAAAAAAATATCTGTTCCATGCGTAATTTTCAGTATTCCACCCCCAAAGAAATTGGACGGTTGGTTTCTCACGAATACAATCCTGGATGAAGCGGAACTATACTACAGTAGCCCAGTTGGTGGAATCGAATCAATCGCGGTTTTGCATGATAATGAAATCTATACCGGAGACGGGAGTGGTTCCATTCTGAAAATTACTGGGAAGCAAGTCGCGGAAACCGTGGGACAATTCGAGTATCCTTGCGAAGGAATGCTTAGTCCGACTACTGGAGAAAGGATAAGCTCTGCTCAAAAAGCATGTGGGTCGCCGTTGGGAATGAAGTTCGATAAGGAAGGGAACCTCATGGCCATGGATTATTTCGGCGGATTGACTAAATTCAACATAAAAAATGGCAAGTATGAAAATATTGTCCCTAAAAGTCAACCCATTGCGGGGAAGATTGGACATGTACCTGAAGATGTTGACGTAGGGAAAGATGGGAATATTTACTGGACAGATGGAAGCACGACAGGAAATTTCTTTGCGGAAATGTTAAGTCAACCTAGCGGGAGGTACTGAGCAAACAATTAGTTGCTGAATTTTAAACTCAATTTAGAAGACGTTATGCCATTTCGTTTTATTTTTCACTTCCAAAATTATAGACTTATCCGATATGATCCTGTCAAAAGGAAAAATGAGGTTCTGTTACATAATTTGTATTTTTCAAATGGAGTTTGCCTATCGGACGATGAGGAATTTGTCCTGGTTGCTGAGTCGGGCAGAGCCAGCATTCAAAAGTAATTATAAAACTATTTGCAGATTAATTCTAACTTACTGCAACATTATTATTAGCATTACTATTTTTCACACAAAGTGAATGATTGCCGAAACAGGTACTACTTGCAAGGACAAAAGAAGGGGCAAAATGAGACGCTTGTAGAAGGACTGCCTGGCTACCCGGATAATATCCGTTCTAATGGCAGGGGCGGATTTTATGTTGCAATTGTAGTTCCTTGGAACGATCAGGTATTTAATAAGGATGACAATGAGAGAAGATCACATTTGATACCTTTGAATTATCTCAAATCTTTCTTCTTACAGTATTCCATGCGGTTACACTTGCTCTCTACCCGGCCGCTACTTCGGAAACTGATTTTACGATCACGTCATATTCTCCTCGCGGTTATGAACCACATTACTCATCATGTTCCTGATAATATTTATCTTGACATGATTGTAAAATACGTAAGTTAAAGCATATTCCACAGTGGTTTGAAATTGAAGTTCGCCCTAAAGATATGGGATTAAATTAAGTGTTGTGTTTATATAAAAAATATTTCAGGTTTTCCAAAATGAGCCAATTTTCAATTTCGGTTCGATGCCAAAAGTAGCAACAGTTGTCGAATTGTCTAAATCTGGAGAGTTGATTGGGGTACTAAACGGCAAAAGTGGGAAGGTTAGTTCCGTGAGCCAAATCACAACTGGAAATAAGTACGCCTTTCTCGTTAGTCCATTCGAGGGGAAAATATGGCGGATAAAATTGGATGTTTTAAGGAGAATGAAGTGAAAGATATTCACAATAATATGAACCTGTTGTGATTATGTGTGCATTCATTGATTTTACGTGATGAGAAGAAGGCTGGATTATTAGCTCTAAAGCTTTCAGAGTATGTAAAAAGTAAATCTTACTATTTTAGAACCATTTCTACAATCCGTTAAGTGCAAAATTTGATAGTTCCTCTCTTAATTAATGTAAACTTTGACTTTATAATTGGAAAAAAGTTGTATATTTTTATATTTATGTATTATATGGAAAGTCCAGCAGAATAAATGCCAAAGTGTAGTCATATCATGGCATGACCTTCAGAATTTTGTGTTCAATCTGCCGGCACAAACCGAGTGCAAGGCAATGCAAGTAATAATCAAGGTCACATATCAGCCTAAAGTGTATTATCATCACATCATCAGCATATACCACAGTTTAGTTTACACTTTACGTAACCAGTCATCATGTGCTCTTCAGTTCAGACTTCAGACAGATCACATAATATTCGTGTAGAACCAACTTTCAGTAGTACAAGTTAGTAGAACTTTGGTTGGATTATAATTTATAGCAGATACAACGAATATTAAGTAGGATCAGAATAATTAAAAATGGGGATAATTAAAGTCATAAGCTGCTTAGTTCTAATCGTGGGAATCTCTTCCGTCCTCCTTGTGATCCTGCCCGGAATACCCCCTAATTTTGAGTTTAAATCGTTTCAGTAAGTACCCACGTTTATTTTAAGAATCAAGAAATGGATTAATTACTTGTAAGTCGCAAGGGACTGCGTTATGAGCGTCAGCAATTTATCATTTGCAAATTGCAGTATAGAACCTCCCAGGAAAGAATATTCAAAGCTGCTTGACTCGAATAACATTCTCGATGAAGCTGAACTTTTCTATGAAGGACCATACTATGGAATAGAGTCAATCCTGGAACTAGACAATGGCATAATAATTAGTGGAGACCATACTGGAGCAATTTTCAAAGTTACTGGGCGGCAACAGGCTAAAAACATCACTCATTTGAAGTTTCCTTGCACATTCTCGCCGTATGGAGGGGGTGGCAACGAAGGAGAAAATAAATGTGGGTGGCCCCTGGGGATGCAACTGGACAGGGAGGGGAATATGCTGGTGATGGACTTTTTCGGTGGGATGGTGAAGGTTAATATTAAAACTGGCTCATATGAAACCCTCATCCCAAAAGGTATAGTGCTTGAGGGAAGAGTTGGATCTACTCCTGAGGATCTTTCGATAGCCAAGGATGGAACAATCTATTGGACTGTAATAATTTATATTTTGTTTGACATAAGTTTAACGAAGAGTTTAGAAACATTAATGAGGAATATGATTTTGCATGTGAAATTCAAAGGATGGCTGCACAGACGATGACTTTTTCTCTGAAATGTTGGGACAGCCAAGTGGAAGGTACTCACACATATAAGTAGAATCTATAAAAATCAAATTAATACCTATCTGATCCAATGATCCTCATGAAAGTGTTTTTAATTAAAATCGCATTTAGATTAATTAAATATGATCCAAAGACAAAAACAAATGAAGTTCTTTTAGATGACATTTATTTCTCAAATGGAGTTTGCGTTTCTGAAAACGATGAATTTGTTTTAGTTTCCGAAATGGGGAGGGCGAGCATAAGAAGGTAAAGTCTTTATATAATGACTTGAGTTATAATTTTATATTGACGGAGTAAGTGCAATTAACCTAATTTTTCATGCCCGTGATTATGAACTTTCCAAGATATTATTTACAAGGAGATAAGAAGGGGACCAGTGACACCTTCGTTGAAGGCCTTCCAGGCTATCCAGATAACATTAGGCCGAATGGTCGTGGAGGATTCTACGTTGCCTTGTTCAATGTCTGGAATGATGAGGTCGCCACCCACTAAACCCAACTTTATGTATACCTCCAATAATTTTATTTGACCTGCCCAATTTCATCTTTTAAAACTAAATTGGGGGTTATTCCAAAATTTTGTCTAGTATTCCATGCGAACTCACTTATTTTCCGAGCAACCCTTATTGCGTAAGTTCATCCGTCGACTGAGAACCGTCCTGGTTGCAGGAGTGAGCTATGTTAAGACAATCTTTCCCGGAGGAACTAATATATACCTAGATGAGTTTGAAAACTATGTAATATGCCATATATTTCTCTTAATTTTTTCTCGATATATGCCAATCATATTTAGCAAATTATAACTTATGAAATTATTACGTCCCATTTGAATTCAGATATTTGAACTCCAGCCAATCTTAGGAGCGTTATCTCAAAGGCCAAAACTAGCGTTAGTAGCGGAGCTTTCGAAAACTGGTGAAGTACTTGCAATTTTTAACGGGAAAAGTGGGAAGATGCCAAATCTGAGTCAACTCACTGCTGGGAAAAAGTATGGCTACCTGGTCTGCCCATTTGACAATAAGATTTGGAGAATAAAGATGGAGACATTACATAAGTTTAATAGCAAGTAAATATGGATTATTTACAAAATTGACTGCAATTTCCAAACCTGTGTGTAAACATTCAGTTCTAAATATTCAACGGGTGAAAAATAAAACATGCACTGCAAAAAATATTATGAAAATTAAGATAGTCCGCTTAGGTTCGTCTTTCTGCGCGTGTGAGAACTTCCATAAATAATTTTATTCACTTCAATAAGTTCGTCCCCACCAGTTAAACTTCTTGCTGACTCTTCTATTTACACATAATTACACTTTGTATTTGAATCGTGTATTTGAATTTAAATGAATTGCTCAGGACGATATCAAAAAGGAAAATGCTTTAAAATGCAACAAAGATAAATAAATATCCATCTCATTCATATGTGGCAAGGCAAATGGCAAGGCAAATGGCAATATGGGCATTTGCCGATCATCCGATGCGATATGCGATCCTCTGCTGCAGTGCAGTGTGCTGAGCAGCGCAGCAAAGCAACAACCCAAGTCACAACAAAACCATACTATACCAATATGTATATATCTATAATCGTTGAACAAAACATTGACAGCTGTGGAGTGAGTAGAAAATATTGTTCGAGACAATCGAGACATGTACTATAATTTTGTTTTAATCGGAAATTAGTTAATTTCACTAGTTAAATTATCATAATTCTAATTCTAGACTGATTAATTAATTTGAAATGAAAATGCGGAGATGAGGAATAAGTCTGGAGTGAGCATTGTAAAACTTACAGGGCAGTTGTGCTGAAAATTGCACGAATTTATTGAGGCATTTTGGAATGAGAGTAATTTTAAGTAAGTAGTTAATTAAAAGGCCAATGTCATCATTGTGATGTGATAGGAATGGAGGAATCAGCGACATTATTGGCAATGTCCTCACCACCTACGCGTCACCGGAAGTCAGGGACCGTTGCCGGGCTCCTAAATGACTTGAAGCTGGACGGGGTGGAAACATGTTTTGAGTTGGAGGGGATCCTACATAAGCAGTACCAGCATAGGGATGCGCTATTGGAAAAGGTGAGATAATAAATTTAATTAAATTATGCATTAAATATAATGAACCTGTAAGTTTGTCGATGCCGATGGTCATAATTAATATCTATGGACGAAGTTATCTTAAAATCGGTTTTAATTTTTCTTTCGGTACAGAAACAATGTGTGGAAGGGCAGATCAAGGAGCTTTCAGTGGTTCGACATCAGGAGGTCCAAGAGCAAATGGAACAATTACAGTCTTCCTTTAACTCCTTGAAACTCCAGCTGGCCAAGTTTAAACGGGAGAAGCTCCCCAGTGCATTTGAGCAGCCGCAGATGTACGAGCATGTGGAGACCGTGGATGTGCTTTGCAAAGGGAGGGCTTATCTTACGGTGCTAAATTTTGTGAAGACTACTTCGGAGCAAATTGATGCGAATTTAGAAAATGGTAGGTTAACTGGTTAACATATAACATCATTGCTGTCAGTAATCTATTTCAAGGCATGTCCGGCTCTTCTAATTAACTTAAAATCTGACCTTTTATTTTCTTGCAGAACTGGAAACGGAGGCGATAGAACTGTTCCATCGTTTGAAATCGGTGAAGCAGCTATATATGGACGAGACAAGTTGCAACTACCTCAAGGACTACTGTTCCAAAATCACGGCCTATTGGGAAGCTAGATTGCAAGAAAAGGTGGTTGGGTATGCTGACCACATTTTGCTGTACATAAACAATATTTAATTATACCGAACGATGAAACTGATTTGATTGGTGTAATTTAATTGTGTTTTTTTTTAGGGATTTCGAAAAGCTCTTGGATGCCTTTGGATGGCCAATGTCTATTAAAACAGCAAACCCCACATTAGAAATGCACGAAAAGTTTCACAAGACCCTTAGGAATTTATTCCGTGTCTGCTCGTGGGTTAAATACAAAGACAAATCCTCGCCACTGGCAGAGTCCACTGTGTTCAACGATGAAGAGCCTTTGCTTCCAGTGGGGGTAAGAAATTATTGGCTTCTGTTTTGCATAAATAGCATAATTCACTGATTACACATGTAGTAAATGTCGAATGTGATGTGAATTATTATAGGTAATGATGAAGCCCCTCAAGAAAAGATTCAAATATCACTTTTTCAATAATAAAGTAACTGGTGACGCTACGAAACCTGAATGGTATTTTTGTCAAGTAAGCTTGTAATTGTAATTCAATTCAAATGTGGTGACGCTACGATTTTTTCTAAGTTCCAAAGTCTTTGACTTACATGTATATATTTGACAAATTTTTAATTTCGTAGATTAAGAAGTGGATGCGAGAATTAACTCCATTTGTCCGAACACATTTGGAGCCATTTTCAGTTCCAGAGGCCAAAGTGTCTAGTGTTGTAGAATTTGTCCGAACCCTAACCGAAATGCTGCTAGTGAAGGTGGATTCCCAGCTCAGCGGCGACGATATTGCAAACGATGATATATTTGCAAGAATCTTGGAGGAGTCAATAAGCTATGAAAATGAAGTAAAAGGTTTTCTCAGAGAAGATATGGAAAATTGTCCAACATACCTTCCGAAATTCGTTAGTACGATTTACTCGCAACCTGTACTATTACAACGATGGCTTGCGATAGAAAAACGAGGTAGAAAATATAATGAACGATTTCATTTGAATGGAACATCCATTGTGGAATTTTATTTAAATATCAATTTCTATCTATTAATTTCTAGCTTGCCTTGAAAAACTGGATGAAATGTTTTCATCCCCCACTGCTTGGAATAGAGCCTCGGCTCCTGGCCCACCGGAAATTGTCGACCTGTTCATTGCTGTTATAAAATTTGTGATAGAAAGATTTTCAAACTTGGAACAACCTGGGCACAAGCTACAATTTATTTACTTGATTATGGAGCTACTGGATGACTTCAGGGTTCGGTGCCTCCAAACCTGGCAAAGTAAATGTGAACATGGATATGACGAGCCATCGGCAGTTATAATTGATTATGTGATTGTGGACGCCATACACCGAGTGCAAGAAACACTTCAATCCTGGCAAGACCTACCGGTAACTGTAACCATAAATATTGATTACTTTCTGTTTCATCACATTCCTTTAGGGCTGTTTTCAGTAATTTGATTTGTATTTATTTAAACTGTAGTTCTTCTGCAATCTCACCTACTTCCTCGAAAATATCCAAGCAGAAGAGGAGAAGGTAAATGAAGTTCTGCAATCCGAACTAGACACTAAATCCAGTTACATGATTGGACTCAACAGGAGAACTTATGAGGCCAGAGGGGAAGAGCTTGATTTGATCGGCGACGTTTCCGACGGCCTTTTTACAAGTGCTATTAAATTATATAAGTGCCTTATTGATGAAATCCAGTCCAAGTGGTTACAGAAAATGTTGGACATGATTGACGGGTGCCTACGAGCATACTCAAAATTAAAATGGCAAGCATTGGAAGCCGAATTAGCGAAACCAAATGAAGAGTCGGAGTTCGATCCTTCCATAGCAAAAATTATTGGAATAATAAGTGACATTAGATTTGCTGTGAATGAAGGGATGGATGCCAACCTTGCGATGAAATGGATTAAGAAATTGGCAGCCGAAATTGATAAGGTTTGATATATGTAGATTGTATTTTACATAACTGACTAATAGACTAATATAGCTGGGTATGCATATCTCAGCCTTTATCTACCATTTGGTAACAATTTTGTTTGTTTACAGGATATTTTTGATATTGTGATCTACCCGAATCGGTTTTCCGCCGAAGCTATCCAGAAATTGCAGATTGATTTAGTGAACGGTCTTTGTCAACACTTTTGCCTTATTGATGTGCTTCCCTCGATATTCTTTTTAAGCATATTAAGTACAATGAAGATATTTGGCATGAGCCAAGGGGATGCTATACTATTATATGAAACCTTACAAGATGGTGATAGTATTGCACAGGAGTCTGCTTTAGCCGAGCTACAACTCGAAGTTAAACGTGAAGTTGTGATCCATTTGTTGCAATCAAGGACGGATTTACCGATGTAAAATAGGCAATTATATTAATGAGTAATAAAGAATCAACCATCAACATAATCATGAAAAACTTAATTTCGGTGTAGGTATGTGTATATTAAGAAAGATTCTAATTTACTCACAGTGAAATCTCCGAACTACATAATAATGCAAAATAAATTCGTTTATGATTTTTTAATCGCTAACAAATTAATTATGATGATAATTTTCTATGGTAGAATCGATATTGAAATGCTGCTTCATGAAGTGAACTAAAGAAACTAGAATTTATAACAGGCAGTTCGGTTATAAATATTTTATTTGAAATAGGATAATTAAGGCAGGAGGAAGAGCCTCTCAACAAAATAAGTTTACCGTACGTATATGCAGTAGTATGCATACTTTACTCTGGATTACATAATGTTACCTACTTATTTACCTACTATCTACACCTGGAAGTCAAACATATTTCATTGTGACCTTCCAGCAACCGATAGGTTACCGGAAATAGTGAACAATTACTGCCCTTACTCCCGTTTCCTTGATTTTGCTCAAAGGGTTTTCACTCCTGCCGAATGACCGGAATATAGCATTACTCCCACTGCTATGAAACGGTTGCCAACTACCAACCTTGAGGAGTCGTTGGAGCTCCGAATAAAATTTCATTGTATTTGACTAGCATGTTCATTCTTTTACGCTAGCTTTTGTTTCGATTTGCATTTGTTTTCCCTTTTATTTGTCCTTGGGAAGTCTCGTGCTTCCAGCCATTCCTCCTCCCCCTCCCACACATTTCCGCAAAAATCATTACAGCTTAACTTTACTACTAAAAGTTCCTTCAAATTCAAATCCGAAGAGCGTTGGATGGGAACTCGGTAAAAGGCATTTGCTACCCGAACGAAGGCATATTTGAGCGTCTTATCGTCTCCATAAATTCTAAAATGTCCCTTCCCGACTCCCGTTCCTGTCAACATCAACACGGAACTGGAAATCGATCAATAATGTATAGGGCATTAATGTGCACTGGTCTGGTCAGTTATCCTCAATTGGGGGTTTTTATGCCAACATGACGGGACACTCTTTTTCCGAGAATTGTTTACCTCAAAATGTGTTGCGTGACCAATGCAAATCGTCTCATGTCATACATTCCCTGCAATCATCATCATATTAATATTATTGCTCTTTCATACTTTTGTACAGTTAAACTAACACTACGAGCACGCGTAAAGGCCGTAGGCAATATATGAAGTAAATTCCAGGTGGATGACTCATCTTCCCCCCTTCTCCTATTCCACTTTCTCACCTGCCCATACTTTACTTGACTTACCTGTGATTGTATGGCATGGCACGATGTGTGTTGCACAGGTTATGCTAACTTACTTATGCCGTGTGGCAATTGCTCACCATCGTACACAAAACAACCACAAACAGTTTGTTCGTGCCTATGAATAAATGCATGCCTAAAAAGGCAATACCTTTAAATGCATTGTGACCAAATAATAGGTTAGAAATTCTCGTCATCATAAAAGACTTCACGTTGGGAAAATGTTGAAAAGCTAGAACAGAAAAATATAATATGAGAAGAGTTGATTGGTCACTTTGTTTTATATATGCTGCGTTACTCTAAAAACCTGATAAAGTGGCTTATGTACTGGAAAGAGCAATGCAGAGGATTGTTGAAAATGAACAATGCAATTTTATGATAAAGGGACGATGATGAGCTGAAGCTGAGATGAAAAGCGATAATAAAAAGGGGAAGTAATAATGCTTTCAGAATACATCTGTCTCTCCATAATAATCCCTTGATCCATTCGATATTTGCTTCATACAATATAAAAATCTCCTTCCGAAGGGAAAAATATTTCAGTCGATTTTCTATGAGCACTGAGCAAGCGGAATACCTAAAAGGAGCAGGTAGTTCTTCTGTGATGACCAGGGCCATTACTGTGTGAAAATACGCTTATCATTTCCCCGTAATAACATCTTAATTAATTCATATTTCTCAATCTCTCCTTCCTTATTCTCCTTCGCTGAAATTTCTTCATCCGGAACAGAAAGGCACTTGTTGGTTTACGGGGTCTTCTGCAGGAAGCCATTTTTTCCTTAAAATAATTTGCACAATCATTTATAGTGATAATTTAAAGGAATGACCAAGGAAGGTTATGGATATGGAAATTCGACAGTTCTTCAGAGAGACATACCGGAAGTACTCGTATACTAATGATATTCCCGGTGGAAGGATGAAGATAAGAAAGGTGTCCATATCTCCATCGTTTGATCTCATTTGTGTTAAGAGCATAGTGTTCACATTTATAATTGTGCTGTTATTATCAAAATCACCCCAAGTCAATGGGAAATTAACACTATCACAATCTAAGCAATGTGGGGAGATTGTCTGCAAAACTCATTATTACTGTTCGAGGGTGGATGATTCTTGCAGACCCTGTCAGGAGGTTTGTGATAAGGCATCGAGTAATTATGATCAAGACTTGTGTGAAAAAGACTGCCAAGGTAAGGGATATAATAAGATTAGGGAGCTAATAAATTAATGTATTGGGATGAGGCGATAAGTGATATAATGTACATGAATCTATATTTTAGATTACATTCACGATTTGCTCTATATGAGGAAGTCACTCATGAACCATAGTGACTTTGAGGATGAGAAGGTCCGGCTATACTATGATGACATCCAGGGCGAGCTCCTTACTCTTAAAATCCTTCTCATGATCACGATCGTAATTAGCACCGGGGTGATGATCGCATTGTTTTTCCTTGTGTGGTATTTGAAACGTGGGAGGAACAGGTTGGGAATTAGTAACCCGAATTGGTGTGGAGGGAAGGATGAGGATACTTTGGAACTTCCCGTGATTTACAGCAATGCAAAGGTACTAATTAATGCCATAATACTTGGGCCCAAGTGCCAAATATTTCTTCCGTGTTCCCTGAAATATTTCATTGATAAAATGTTTTCGTTCCCATTTCCAGTGCTTTAGTCTCCCACTCAAGAATTCTCCTGGAGCTGACCAATCCGCAACTTCGACAAGCAACAATTTGAACAACAATGCCAACAGTCGGGTTTCCACTCCTGATGTGGTGTCAAGATCCGTGGGCTCACATCCGGGTTCCGTCTTGTCTGTCAACAAATTACCTTATGTGGACCCACCGACTGCGAAGGTCAAGCAGCAAAGATTTAGGAGGGAACCCTCAGAGTCCACACTTCCGGAATATTTAGGTTATGACAATCCAGCGATGGCCCCTTCTCCCACACATCTATAGAATAAGCTACGATGTGAAACTATTGTATTTCAAATTAAACAGAATAGTTGAATGTAGGCAGAAGACATGGAACATTTTGCACAATAGCAATAATTTACGGTACTGAAAATGAATGTAGCTCAAAGTAATTGAATCCGTCCAATCAAAGGGGATAATTTGGAATGAATGAAGTGAAGCTCATTCGTAGCAATATTAAGCAATCAGTTATTATAAGAAATCTCAGTAATTAGCTTAAGGATTCATAACTATGAGTTTTAGAATTTTTAATTACGTGAAGGGGTGAATAATTTAAGACGTAGTCGCAACATCGTTCTTTGTAGTACTCGACCAGGTAAAACCGTTTTAAATGTGTTGCGTCCACACTATCATTTATTGTTGAGGTAGATTATATACGATAGCAATTAAGTACCTAAACAAGTGGCTTATAGTATTTAACACCTAAGTTAGGATTTAAGATATGAGAGTTGTGAGAATATCAAAAACTTCTGACAAAGCATTTGACAAATCCCCGAGGAATTTTTACCTATAGTCATATACCTACCTACTACCTACTTTCAATACGGATATAAATTATAGAAGTAGATATGGTAGTGAACTTTGTTGTAATTGAAATTATACTAATTTTAGATTCAATTAACTTAGCTTATTTGACAATCTAATGAATTGATGCGGGACAACTAACAACTACAAGCATTTATAGATATGTGGTATGATGTACTAGGTCACAAAAGATTGTGAAAATGTTTTGTATGATGTAGTTTTAGTTTATAAATAGTGAGTGTAACTAAAGATCAATAATATCATAGAAGATGAGACTATAAAGCAACCATACTTTTTACTTTTGTAACGCTAAATTACTAGAGCTTTTAGTTGCATGCGAATTTGACAAAGAATAAGTGCAAAAATGATCTGAGAGCACATATATTATTTTTAAATTGCCATATAGCAATCTAATCGTAAGATTGAAGCTTTATTATGTTTGACTTTGGTCACAGGTTGAGTAATACTTTTTTAACGAGTTTAATTTTATAAGATTATGATGTTGACAATATTCACATAAGAAAAGTCAAAATAAATAATTGCATTGCAAGAACTTTTTTTATTTATACCGATGTTGTCAATCAGTACGTTCATTTATATGTGTGTAAGCATAGCCCACTCAAACACAGTTTGTTTGAGTAGGCAATGATGTAAGTCGTTCAACAACAGAAGGATAATAAATATCAAACTATTCTTATGTACAAAAATTCCCATCTCATAAATCATTATAATTAAAATTAACTGACTTTACTCAAATTACATCATATATATTATCATAAAATAATATAAATCTGATATCGGATGAAGCTGTAAGGCAACCCAGTAGGATTAATTGTAAGATGTTTATTTGTATTCTAAATTTGATATGTTAGTATCTGATTTCCAAAAACTCATGAAGCTATACAGGTCCAAAACTAACGAAATTATTTACAATGTAGCCTTAGGAGACTTGTCCAAAACCAACCCTTCATCATGATCTTGATAAAATCCAATATATCGCATTGTCATTGATTTAACGTGTAATTTATATTTTGAGTCTTATTGTCAAACGAGTGAAAGGAAATGGATAAAAAAAACAAATGCACTAGGTAGACTAGGTACATAATAATATATGTGTGATGTAAGTATTTGGCTTATGGAACTGAATTGGCTTAAGTGAATTATTACGATGATAAAATTCAATTTAATTTCATCAGCAACTTCATCATATTGACTCAACAACATATACTGACTCTCGAGTTCTCAAGTATATTTCCATTTGCAAATGTATGCTTTTATTGTGGGTTTATGCTCTAATAGGAAGGGCACGAATATGTTTTTTTACGGTTGCTCATGTTGCGTGAAAACTTATGTTTGCATTCATTCTTTTGTGTTTACGTTTACACTTTTAACTGAAGAGTAATTTATTCAAATATTCAGCGAAACGAAAGGGTTGGAAGTTGGAATGAGAAGCTTCATTCCATTTTATGGCCTATGCAAGAAATAAATCATCAATCATCGTCATCATCATTACTATATCACCCTCTCTTCCGTGGATATATATCCATCCATCCAAGTAAAAAACAAGACCTAACAGTTAGCACATAATATGGTTTGCAAAATACATAACTCGCTAAAATAAACCCACAACACAGATTTGTCCTCCTTTAATACGACAAGCCAGACAGACCAGAACCGCAGGAACATTCACTTCTGAATCACATTAAAGTATAAAGCTGCAAACACCCCTCATATCATCTTCACATCACCTAACACAAATGTACATGATGTAAAGGTAATATACTAGGTAATGCTAAAATTAGCTAAACCCTCCTAAATACATAAATGTTAGAACCTGGTATTACGCTTCGACCCTGACATCAATTAAGATTCACTGGGGGAAATAAAAGAGTGAATGATAAATAGAATAATAAAATTTGAGAAACATTTCATCTTTCTTATTGTGGAGGAATGACTAAATGGAAAGGTTAGTTTGGCTAGTTGACTTTAAAAGATTTTAAGATAAAGTGTTGTGGCATCTCTTAAAATTAAAGTTGAGCTAAAGAAGTATACACCAAAAATGTAAAAATAAAAACGGTAATTTTGTATATTATTTTAAAGATATTTCAAAATCAATAATAATATTGCAATTTGTGATTCGATTACATAGTCTACAAAAGTTACTGATTTTTTTAAAAGTAAAAATTATAAAGATATTTTATTTTATTAGTAAGCCACTTGGACTGAAATGGGAAGTGAAACGTTGATTTCTCCTCATCACCCCCACCATTATAATCATCTTGCCCTTCATCGAAACCAGCCCGCCGTCGGTGACTACGCTTATCAAGTTGTGGCTGATAAGCCAGATTACGAACACGACCCAAAGGTAGCTATGGATGAAATAGATAGGGATGGAGCCAACCCCAATATTTATCCCAAATATGTGATGTGTGGAGAGGAGGATGAGGACGATTCTACCAGAGTTGAGCCAGGCGGCTGCTGCGGATGCTTCTTCCCAATTTTCGAATGCCTTTTTGTTCTCTTCTGAAACATAATTTCGATACAATGCATACCTATAACGGAAATACAATCACAACCCTGGTTTATATTTATGTATGATTTTGTAAAATTGAAAGTTTCTTAAGATAGAAGTGATTGGTCTATGACATTCCCACTTCTGGGCAGATCTAACGAATGACAAGTCTAAAATTAAAATATAGCAATGTATTAGTGCTCGCGACAAACACAATACAAGAAATCTGTTATACATTTCCCCAGTTTTTTGTTCTTCTCCAATGTCTTCATAATGTAATGCAATAATATGTATAGTATATATCTATTATGTAATTCAGATTAGGTCAATTATACAATTCAATTCAACAATAATTATATTTTCTCCACCATATTTACCAATTGATACCCAATTCTTCTCTCTTACTGAATGAGATGAAGAACCGCATTTTAACTTTTTTTTTACTATTTACGACAGTCACCAAGAAAAAGCCCCACCAATTTGGATGGAATATGAAAGTAAGTAATTCTCCGCTTCAGTAACCCAAATTATAACAGTATTCGGGCATTTATAGAAGGAGGTAGTCTTTATTCCAAGAGGAAGGTCCAGGATGAGGACGATCTTCAATTGATATTCAATTAAGAATTTTTGAAAACCATTAGTATTAGTAAAAATCAAGCTCTCAGTTCAATAACATGTTAATTCATATCATACAAACCTAGCCTAGATGTAAAGGAATTAGGATGCAAAATTTTGTGCAGCGGATATATTCATGTTAGTAAATCGAATTGAGTTAAATAATAAAATGCAAAAATTACGCTAATGTATAATTAATAGTTTGAATTGGTTGTCTTTAATTTCATAATGGTTAATTAGTCTTCTTCAAAATGTTATCATTATTCATCAACATGAAAACAAGAAGAAGAAGAAGAATATCTACCTACCTACTACATAATACATGGTACCTACTTGATTTTCACTTTTTTGGCGTCCTAAATTGCAAAGTACAACAAAGACAAACAATTCTCGCATGATCCACTCAACGGGGTAAAGTGAACACGGAGGGAAAGCTGTCGTTGGATGTTAGTGATGCCAAGACAAGAACAAGTATTCCACAATCCACGCAATTCCAGTTCAATAAGAGTTGTAACAAGAGTGTATTTACGTTTAGACTTTGAAAGTTAATTAATCAAAATAGTTTTTACTTTTAATTGGTGAATCCTTGTAAGAGTTGTAAGTGGGTTAGTTAGGACCAAAATCCACGAGAAAAAGTGCATTTACGTTTAGACTTTGATTAATTAATTAATCAAAATATTTTTTTAATCATCATCAAGTTACAAATAACTTTTAATTGGTGAACCGACCCAGTAAATTGTAAATTATTTTTAAGTGTTTTCCAGTGCTTTGTACACTGATCACTTTTGGAAATGGCTAGAAATTCTGAAAAGGCTATGTAAAAAACATACAATTTTATAATTTATCATGGATATTTGTATCAAATGTGATTGTGGTGACCTTGCAATTTAATTACAATTAACTACTCGAATTCTGATTGGCGAAATTAATGATTATTTTTCTTTCAGGACCACGCTGGCCAGGTGGCATGCCATGAAGCTGGAAGAGGAGAAAGGGCCCCGACAGGACCGTCGACCTTATCTTTCCACCATTTGTGAAAGCCTACCGGAAGCGGAGAAGTGGAGGATGCAGATTGTTCGAGAGATTGCGAAGAAAGTGAGCCAGATTCAGAATGCTGGGTTGGGGGAGTTCAAGCTCCGGGACTTGAATGACGAGATAAATAAGTGTTTGAGGGAAAAGGTAATCTAATAATTAGTGTTATTTACTGATAGTGATGTATGTAACAATATGATTAGGTAAATCAATGTGTATCACATGTCAATCACAAGTTGATAATATGACTTGGTAAATGATTATATCCAATTAATTATAAATTATTTATTTCAGGGTCACTGGGAAAGGAGAATCAGACAGTTGGGTGGTTCAGATTATGCCAAACATGGCCCCCGAATGCTGGACAACGAGGGGAAGGAAGTACCCGGGACTCGGGGCTACAAATACTTCGGAGCTGCAAAAGATCTCCCAGGAGTTCGAGAGCTTTTTGAACCGGACGTCGGGGGAGCCCCGAAAAAAACTCGGGGGGAGTTGATGCGGGATGTGGATGCTGATTATTACGGATACCGGGATGATGATGATGGTCTTTTGGAACCACTTGAGCAGGAAGCAGAAATCAAGTCAATCCAAGCCTTGGAGGAGGAGTGGATAGAGAAGCGTAAGCAAAGAGGGAAAAGTATACCTGAGCCAACCCCCGATGCCGTGAAGCAACTGGAGGAAATTAAAAACTATTTTATTAACGTGCCCAGTCAAACTGATATTGAACAGAAGATAGTTGATATGAAAAAGAAAGCCTTGTTGGAACAATATGTGTCACCTGAAATTAGCTCGAAAGAGGCGGAGGCTAAAGAAATGTTGGGCTTGACTTAAGGATGAATACGTTATAAATAGTTATATTTTTATTACACAAATAAAACTATGAATTTTTGCTACTTTGTATAGATATTCATGATGGTCATAGTTTAGATTAGTTCACGAATAATGTAAATCTAAGAATTGAATGACAAGAGTAAGCTCGTTGATATATTTTAACTGATCCGATTTTATAATGTATGTAGTTTAATTTAATTTAAATTCTTAAGTTGCAACTGGTATATAACGAAATCACAAAAAAAATGTATTGGCAGTATTTCACCTATTGCACATTAATATTGATAGGGAGTAGGGACATTATGTTTGCATTTTTGCAAGCTACAATTATGAAAGGAGCTAGGTAGGCTTTGTGTGTTTAAAATAAACTCAAATCCCCACAATATAAATAACGATATGTATTTCTTGGCTTTACTGTAACTTACAGTCTATAATATGCATAGAACTTATATGCTAATTTATTTTCTGCCCTGCTGTCCACTATCAAAATGCGTTAAAAAAGCGTTCAAATAAACATTAACCTAAATAGTTTCTCAAAAGAATATTCAAAGTAAAATATATTATAGGTAGCTAAAAATAGTGTTTTGACCCAGAGACCTCAATCAATTACATATATTTTATCTTTATTGTGATCTTCAAGTTGAGGCTCACTTTCGTATGTATTCCGAAGAAGGTCTATTCTTCCAAGTTCCAACTGCCAGCGACCATGATCGTCCATTATTTTGAATGTGGCATCGACCACTTTTAAAGTGTTTATTATTTCCGTTATGCAGTCATTAGAAAGCTGCAAAATATAAAATATATCAAGCTTTAAAGTTTTCTCTGTTTAACAAGCCAATCCACAAATTGAAAAATGATATTATGATAGGATAGCTCACGTCGAATTTTTCTGGTACACCTATTTCCGTCACTTTAAGCACCTGCAAGTTGGTCAAATGTACCAGTGCAAAATATCCCGTAACATCAGTTATGAGCTGACAAGGGATCCACATAGCACGGCATTCCATTTCTAATGATCGCAATCCTAAATTATAAAAATTAAAAATATGTCAAGCCAGTCGTCCTATTAAAATAACTCACCGCGAGGCTGAAGTGGTAACACCTTTAGGAATTTGTGTAACATACTTTGTAAATCTGTAATCGCAGGGGCAGCTTTCAACTCATCAAGCTGCCTAGAATCCATTTGACTTTCACTGCGAAGTTCTCTACAAACTTCTTCCGGGATCCCGGTCATTCCAGCGTCAATATTATCATCAAAATGGGAAACGACAAGTTTAAGCTTTTCTAGCCCTGGCCATGATTCCCAAATTTCTCTCAGGCAATCATTAGTAGCTCCCCGAACTTCAAGGTCAGTCACGTTAGGAAACATCCTAGACAGCACTCGTGGAAAGTGAGGAATACTGAGTTTGGACGGCAGGGACAAAACCCGCAACGAATGGCCATTCGGATAAAATCGCTTATGGAGATTCTCACTCTGTGGGAATATACTGGTAGAGTTGAACACATCAAATCCTCTCAAGACAAGTTTCTCCAGTTTAGGCAGGTGGCTGGAATAACTCACACTCCCAAAGGAGATCCTCTGCGAGCTGACCACCGATAGTGTCTTTAACGCTTTCATCGTAGGCAGTTGGAAATGACGAATTCTAGGGAAATTAGAACTTTGATCAATCTCCAGGCTTTCTAGGTAGTCCGCCTGGGATGATAAGAATGTTTCCAGTGTTGTCCCATTTATTTCAGTTAGGTGAAGACATAAATCTTGAAATCGAAAATGGTTCAGTCTTAGCCCACATTCTGCTAGTTTAATCAGCGTCCTTAAATGGGATTCTGTTAGGCATGAGATCATCATACTTCTAATATTCTTCAGAACATCCACACTCATCAGTGCCTCCAGAACAATTCTTATGAAGGTGTTCCCATTCTCTTTAAAATTGACTTGAAGTACGAGTTTCTCCAGTTTGGGTGTCATTCTGAAAAAGCTTTCCAGCCATGACTTGGAAGGTATGATATTGATAATGTTCCCAATGCAAAATACTTTCAAGTTTCGCAGCATCAACCAATTGGGTTTACCCATATTTCGAGAGTACTCATCTAGTCCTTCCCTGCATGGGTTAACTAAGCTCGATTTTTTGAACATTTGACAGCATCCAATTCTCAGACTCTCGACATGGGGCAGCTTTCTCTGGAGCAACATAACCAGTTCCTGTGAATCCTCAAACTCCTCTGGAAAATTTAGATCCAGGTGCTTGACATACCGCCCAAAATGGAAGAAGAACCTGTCCAACTCCTCAAGGGCATTAAATGACGAGATGGAATACTTGGTGAAAGGACAACATAAACTGTTCCTCATGACATCAATGAACGTTGATACTTTAATCCCCTTGCCCGGCTTCCAAGGCTGGTGTACTTCAAGTTGGAGGAGGGCACAATTGGTCGCAATTTGGGAAGTTGCCATTCCGTTCCATTTACGACAGACAAGTCGGGCCAGGAGCAAGCTCTTTAAGGGCAGATGGTCCATAACTTTTTGTACGATCTATGAAGGATTCATATAAATTACCCATGTAAAATCCTAACCGCGTCATGATCTATACTCCGTAACCACCGAAAAATCATATAAGCATTTATTATTGGCTACAGATGTTAATAAAAGTTCTCATAAATAACATAATTACACATCGGCTTATTTTCATATTTGATAATGATTCTAAGATAAAGAAAGGACTGTTCCCGAACGTCCCGAAAAACATACTCTGGCGGTTTGCGATTTGATGGATGAACCGTAAACATGTTTTGGGAGGATTAGCCAAAAGACCAGTGGTTAAGTCGTAAATGTGAAGGAACACTACTGCTTGTTGGAAAATAACTTACCACGTCCACAAATAATGGATTTGTCAGGGGAGCCCCGCGTTCTGGCAGACAGTCGTATCCTTCAGAGCCTTCCGATGACAAAGAGTCAAGTTCATCATCCTGTTTGAAACAAAATAGGGAACATAAATAAATTGGAGGAGGGCAATCATCATCGTTGTCAACCAAATGTAACGAAAATGAACGAGGTGATATTGATTGACGTTTTTCATGTAATGGATAACGTGTTGAGAATGAAAAACAAGCTGTAAATTAGCTAATTTGGAATATGGCCTATACACTTACATCGTCTTCAAATGATGATACAACTGCTGAAGTGGATTCCTCCGACTTGGGAGCACACTTTCTCCGTCCCACTACTTGATCTGGAGCTGATTGATATTTCATGGAAGCCAACTCTTTCCGAAGACTTTCTATTATCATTTGCTGGGTTTTGATTATATCTGTCATCTACAATATAATATATATAATGAAAATCCACATTTTTAAATGATCTCACTTTAGCAAGCATAAATTTACACTAACTTTTACCTTATTTTCCTCCGGTGAGAGAGAAATATCCCGATTTTCAGGACTAATCTCACAGTGCCCCACTTCATTTTCGTTACTCTTCCCATCACTATCCCCTCGTTCACAATCCCCTTCACAGTCAGAAATCTCAATTTCCTCTTCGGATAAGTATTCGGAATCGGAATATTCGGACATGTTTCCTCTATGAAAATTTCCTAACTAATCTAGTATCCAAAATAATCTAGATCAGGCAACGCCAGTGACAGGAAGACAAATGAAAAAGTGAAATTGGCTTCGTTTTGGTGTTTAGTTAGACCTGTTCCTATCTTAAGATTTTTGACAGATTCCAAGTACTAGCACAAGGCATAAGTAGTAGCCAAGAACAATTTTTTCTAATCTAATTCACCTACTTGGAATTTAGAATGACTGGCAAGAGACGCTTTTCCACTTGGATAAATCCGAACATCTCTGAATATTGCATTGCTCAAGTAATTTCATGTAAATCCGGTTTAGCACACTCCTTGAAATTTTTTTTATAGGAATAGAAAGGTATTGAGAACCCATATAACATAAAAAATGTCCAATAAAAACGTGATTTTATTCTCTAGTAAAGCCTACAAAATTAGCCTAGCTTCTGTTTCCACTCCCACAAGCATTGGATGACATGATCCTGATATTCCATCGTAAACATGATATTTTTAAACTTTTTTCTAGGATTTTGATATCATGGTTGGTAGAGTTGCTTGTTGTTGTTATGTTGCGGGTGGATCTATCATAGATCATCTATGGATGTGTGACAAAACCGAGACCTAGCAAAAAATCGGACTGTAACAAATTACCCACATTTACTATGTCATGTGTGCTAAGGTTGACCTGTCACATTGATCCTAATTTCTGTGTTGTTGCTTCCATTATAAAAAAATGTAAATCTCACAATTAAAGTGGATTTTTTTATTTACAAAATTTTGAAATCAGTAAATTGTGATGACTTTGAGCCTAATTTCCAAATCATCTAGAATGCATAAAAATGTTAGTCCACAGATATCAGTTTTCAAACTAAACCTTGAGGAAGTATAAATGCATCACACACATTGTAATATCAATATTTAGCTAGCTAAATGTCTATGGTTCGCTTAGTATAAGAATGAGCTTTTATGACTTCGTATTCGGGTAAATGCGCAAAGTTGATTTCATACAGTTTTTGATAGTTGACTTTTTTGTGACATGACGTTGGTCGCCCGTTACCAAGTCGTAGTTCCAAGTACCACACAAGTTAACAGAGTAGTTTTTATTAGCACACGATTATTCGTTTGAAGTTGAGATGTTGATATCTCTACGAACTTGAATAAATTGGGAACATCATTATTATGATCACTGCTCTCACTATGAACATATTAAATTCACGAGAGTTTGAAGTATATAACTATGTAATATTTATTAAGACAAGAGCTTCTGCTCAAAATGACTTCATTTTTTAATATCCATAATAGCCCTGATTTTATATTTTTATGACTTTCTCTTAATTTCCAAATGACACAAACATTACAACAAACCTTGGTTGGACTTGGACATAAAACCTTTTTTTTAAATATCCCAACCTATTTCTACAAATCATGAATCCACTTGAGACTTGACACATACCACGACATGGAACGATGGAACATGAGGATGGAACACATGCATGCATGCGACATGAGAGCCATATCCGAGCCAGAGCACACTCCATGTCCAACTGAATGCGGCTTTGAAAATGACGAAGCAGCTCAACCCGAACTGTTCGAAAATGAGGCAAGGGAAAGCAAAGTCAAAAGCAAAAAGTGTGTGTAAAAGACGTAAAGTAGTATATAACTTGATATCGTCATATATAAGTATATAACATATATATGTGACGTGTGGCTGTTCACTTTCGTCTGCGTGTGCAGGTTATAACTTATAAACATGAAAAGTTTTTTCCTCGTAAAAAAATCTATGCGTATTTTTAGAACTTTTTCTCCTGAATCATTTCTTTCTTTGTGGATTTTTTCTTATTAAATATTACATCAGTTGTATAGCCTTGTCGTGGATATAAACAGCAGAATGGATTATGGGATAGATGAAAGTGAAGTTGGAAAGTTGGAATATAGTTTATACTCTTAAGTAAGATAAATATATTAGCATTCCTATTAAATATGACGTGCGTTACTTTGTTCAACTTTTCGTTTTTTTTACCTACCTCAGGTATTTCCGTGTACAATGCAAGCCAAGCGTGGCATATCGCGACTGCTGCGACAACCCTCGTCATCCTTTACATCTGCTACATTTAAAATGAACATTTTTCTTCTGTCAAGTCAACCGTCAACCCAACTCATCATGATGAATAATGACTGCATAAATCTTACATTTCAGGTTTCAATGGATTTTTAAAACTTTCGGATGTTTGTTTATGGTTGGACTAAGGAATTAGGGAGGGCTGGAGCAAATCTGTTTATTGTCTTAGCTTTCGTTTTTTACATGTAAGTGAACTGGGCCTTATCTAACTATGGTCTTGGCTGGGCATCTACTCTCATACTAATCATGATAGTTGTAAATTAAATAATGTAATGGAGGAGGAATGGGAGGTTGCTTCCTATTCTAGTTCTATTTGCTCAAGATAGAAAGTGAAAGTCAAACATCGTAAAGATAGGCTTGGGTTGGATGGACTATATTTATTTCTGTTTGCTATAAGTATATTACTTTTGATATATAACTTATAAATATAAATTGCAAATTGCGCTATATCAATTGCTGGGATGTGTTATAGAGTTGAGTGAAGGGAATTCGCAATGTGTGTGGGTATTTATTGTAACTTTCTTCGTAGAGTCGATTTCATCAAAGTAATTAAATTTTATTGCATTGGCTGGCACAGAATACAAAGTTGGAATTAATGCTAGAAAAAAATCTAAGAAATTCATTGTATCATTTGTCAGAAGTCCTTTCTACTTCCTGAATGTCTTTAAAACAGATTTCTTTTTGATTAGCCCACATACCTATACAAGACCAGACGCATTGGCAAAATGGCAAAACCCAGTCATGTCGACGTCGAGAACGATGGTCCCTGCTTTTGAACGGGGATCATAGACATTATTGTCCTAAACAAAAACAAAAAATGTTTCCTGGTGTTTCATTGATTTCCTCAAGAAATCAGGGTATTTAGCAAGGTATATAAACTGTTCTAATAGAACAGTTTATATACCTTGGTATTTAGTATAATAAATGCATTTGATATTTTTCGGTTTGTTAATCTGACTTCCTTAAGTTTCATTAAATATTTTCCATGTAAAACATATCATAATATATTACTTCGTATTTGAGCATTCGGACTTCAGTAAAGAGCTTTGACTTGTTCTCTGACAGACAACCTTCAGTTTAACCTGAAATGCGTCGAATTTTGGATTTTAATGAAACGTTGAAACAACTTAATTTAATGTGTTTTAGTAAATAACTATAAAACATTTACGTCCCTGCTCTTAGCATTGATGATGCCATTTCTTTGTTCAGGAAACGCGCCTGATGCGTCATGACACTTGTATCTTGGTATAAAAGAATATGCTAGGCAAGTCCTTTGGTTTGCCCGAGTTTTCCTATTGGCCATTCACTGCAGCGAGTGAGTTGGGCTATCAGCTGCGCCGTGCTATTCTGTAGATATTGTATCGTCTGTTTATGTGCTACTTACTCGCGGCGCCTTCGCCGATCATGTGCCCTTCATTGATGAGCAAGTACATGATCTCCCGTCTGGCCGCCATGCATCACAATGCCCCACTTATCAGATGAATGCGTATAAGCACGACAAGCTCAGTGTAGGCTAACTTTGGTCTTTGTTGATGTGGAAGCGTCATGTATGTTTTTTTGTTTGGCAGCAGGCAGACATTAGACATGCAAATTACTACCGGAAGTACTTTAAATTTAAATTACATTTAAAGTTAATTAATTAATTAACTGTAACTATAGTACTCTTCGGAATTAAGAGCTGAAATTTAAA